>JAOEHX010042848.1:0-15993 GCA_025448015.1 Bolborhynchus lineola
ACAGAGACTGTGTGTTTTTTCTGAGGTACAGATGGCCTTAAACCATGACACATGCAAAGTACCAGCATCTCCATAAGCCCACACAGATTTTGGCTGTACAGCCCAGAGCTCACACACTGGTATTTTAAGAGTGAGATTTGCTGACCTATAAGGAAAAGTGAACTGAAAGACAATCTCTGGCAGCAACACTTAGTGACAACTGGCATTACCACAATAAAATTGTGTTAAATTCATTCTTAACTTCAATGACCTTTTTGACACTCAATTATCTAAGGGCTAAATTTAGTAAATGTAAAATGTTGGGGACTTTTCTGTATTACTTCTATTGATTTTAATGAGACCTAATGTCAAGTAAATGACATTCAACAGGAGGAATATATTAATTATTTACACTCCTTTAATCTTTATCTCTGCAGATAGTCACCCACGTATCACCAATATACCTACCTCACATACACAACACCTGAAAAAAATTAAAAGCTGAAAAAACATTCCCACAGTCATCTAACTCTGTAGCAAATGCTGTAGTGTAAGGAAATGACAGCAGTTTAGTGTACTTCCCTACCACCAAGTTGAAGGTAGTGAGGCTGTAGGGCTTTTGGGCTTTCCGGTGGAAGTAAGGACCCACTAAGGCAAACTTACAGTGTTCAGCAGGAGCACTGGACAAGGATGTCCGTGCCCCTGAAGAACATACTAGCACCACAACTGGAGGCAATTCCTGATCTATCATATCTAGCTGAGATGTATTATGCAAAGACACCAGCTTAATTTGTTTGTTTCTGCATTTGACTCTGTTTTGCAGGATAGACACGTGCCCAATACCAATTTCTATTGAGGCTTAAGCAATTCTAATTATTTGAAATTCATCCATAGGATTTAAATGTAGTAGATTTTAAGCAGGGAGATGGTTAAGCCTGAAAAGTGAAATGAAATTGTTTCTACACTGCGCAAACTGGCTAGATGAGACTTCTTCTATGAAAAGGTTTGAAGATGAAGTAGTTGATAGCAGATCCAAAATTTTGCATAATGACAAGCAGTGACAGTAAGAAAGATGGTAAGCTTACATCAAGAAATTAATTTTCAAGTTCTTCAGCACTATCCTGGCTTGATGACAGGCATCACTGAACTGCTATTTAAGGCCACAATGGCGCAGTAGGCAAAAACCTTACAGACAATTTAGTTACTGAAGAACCAATTCAGTCATACACCTAAGAGTTCATATGTCTAACACAATACTGTTTGCATCACCTTTATAAACCCAAGGAACTAGTTCATTGGAAGTGGATCACACTGAACAAAACTGCAAAACAGATGTTCAGTACTATACTTTCAATTTACCATTTCCATAATTACTTTGAATGGTGGGAGAAACCACACTTATTTACAGTGTATCTCAACATTAAAGTATTCACAAACACTCTGAAGGGCAGTGATCTGGAGGGCAAAGTGATCTTCCAGAACAGTAAACTCCTCTGACACAGATACAATTCAATTCAGGAAGGGCAAATATAAAGCACCACCATGATGCATGCCCATGTGCAAGACAGAGAGCAAATGAATGTGCAGCAGTCCTTCAGAAGAGGATCAAGAGATTATAAATAACTATTCATACTGCCATGTGAGAAACCAAACAAGCCAGGCTGGGTATATGTCAGTGCATGTGCAAGGAACATGCTGAAAGCTCTCTAACTTGTGTTCTCTAGCTGGCAAGAGTCCAGCTGGTCTGGGTGCTGTACTTTGATACTAAAGGGTTTAGAAGTTAGAGGAGAGTAGCAACAACAGCCAGAGTTCCAAAAGCATCTCCTCTGTAGGCAGGTGGAAGAACTGAACTTGTTTAGTCCAGCAATGGCTGAGAGGAAACATGATGGTTTTCAAATATACAAAAGGTTCCTCCAGAGATGAAACACTATTCCCTGACTGTAGCAGAGGGACAAGAAGGAGCAGATCCAGACTTTAGCAAGAAGGAGGTCATTAATGACAGAGAGGCACTGGAGCAGGTTGCCTGGAGAAGATATAAAAGTCCTGAAGCTGAACAGGGCAGACCGCCTAGGATTGCTTTGGTCAGTGTGAACCTGCCTTGGGGAAGGCTCTAAACACATTATTCTCATAACACAGGTTTTTTGAGTTGGCAGCACTGCCTGGCATAGAGCTAAGACAAACTTTCTGTCCATCTTATGGAGGCCTGGAATGGATGCTGGATGCTGGAGCATCACCGCACACAGCAACCTCCTGGGCTTCTACTTTTGCTAATGTTTGCCACTCCAAAACACCATTATAGAAGTGAAGTGATCCCCTCTGTTCACCTCATTCATAGTCACCTGAATATCCCTAGCTGGGCACTGTGCCTCCCAGCATCCAGAGGGCCTGAGGGACCTCCAGCCCTGGCCCCACAGCATATCACTTCCTAGAGCTCTATAGAGGGGGCTTGATCCAAGGGCACTGTGAACCAGGGAGAGGGAAGGGGCAAATAACACAACCAGCCACAGCTGAGCCAGAATGTACCTGATTTATTTAGATGTGAGCAATAGTGCAATGCTTGTAGTATGCTGTAAATTCCCCTAACTGACAGGAAGAGATGATTTTAAGTGCTTGAAAGCATGTATAGTATACGTCAGCAAATACTTTGATCCCAGCTACTTATATCACAGAGTAATGGGCTGAAATAGAAGTGGTTCCTGTTGATGACTAACTGATGACCATAAATTAGAGGTAAGAAGCAGCAAGTCTAAAGCACAGCAGAGTTTCAGAGTGCAGCAGTGGGGCAAAAGGGTGGCAAGAATAATGAACTGGAAAGATATTATGACTCCAACACCTTCCAGAGGGCAAGGAGTTTTCCTCAATATGATCAGAAATAAGCTTGCCATTGAGAAGTGGAGATGCAAAGTGCTGAACAGAGCTGCAAAGGGAAGGAAGACATGAGAGGAGTGAGGATGACTGAGCAGAAAATGCCAGACAAGAGAGAACAAGTGTGTCAGGGAGATGCCATGCTGCACTGCCATCACATCAGAAAGTGATGTGTGTTCCCAAGTGAACTACGAGCATAATCTGAATTTAGCTTTTCCCTCAGAAAAATCCAGTAATGGGAAAATAAATGGGATGAGGTCCTTGGATAAAGATGGCTTAACACTGTCCTTCTCACCCAACTCTCCTGTGGTGGCCAGTGACTGGGTTTCCCTTTTCATTTCTCCCCATCCCTGGGCTGAAACCACTGTCTCTGATTCCTGGGGTTGGTTGCTGCTTTGGCCCCCTGCAAGAGCATCTCAAAGCAGGAGCTCCAGAGCCCTCCATGAAGCCCTCACCAGCAGGGCTGTTTCTGGAGCCAGGCATCAGTGCCATGCCAGTGGAAGAGCCATGAAGCAGTGACCTAGACTGCCTAAAAGACGCTGGGAAAGAGGGAAATTGCCTAAGAAGAAATTGTAGTCCTGAATAAGGATCTGTAGGAAAAGGCAAAGACACTTAAAGGGGGGGTGAGTGAGATGCAACTTCAGCAGGAGAAACAGTAGGTGAGAAAATAAAGAAGGGAAGGGGCTAGGTAGGAAGGGAAAATACTGTGCATGTGTGTGAGAGGAATAGGATGTAAAGAAAATTGACTCTGAATAAAAAGGAAGCAGACTAGACAAAGCTGATAAGGTGGGAAAACGAAACAGAAGGGAGCTGGCATGACAGAATGAGAAATGGAAGAAGGGAAGGGGAGCAGTTCACAAAATCTCTAATCTCAGCGCAAATGAAAGGACAGCTGGTGTTGCTAAGAGCTCATTTTGACAGAACCAGAGAACCCACACAGATCCTTACATGCCATTCTCCATCCTAAAAAAAAACTGGGAAAATTCTAGGGTTATGGTGTTTACACAAATATTTTATTTTTCAAGGTATTCTCTAATCTACTGATGTGGATCTGTAAAGAGGATGATTTTATGCCGCAGAGAACTATGAAGCTAGAGCTATTAAGAGTGCAGTTACGTTAATAAGATCAAATATGACTTTTCAGTGTAATCCACCTTTCTGAAATAATTTGTATCAGAGTTTTGCTCAACCTAAATCAGCCAAGGCAAGTGTATGAAGTGACTTTCCATGAAAACCATTATCTATGTTTAGACGAGGTTAACAATTTCCCCAAAGTTTACATGAGAATCTGCATGTCATTTACAATTGATTAACTATTATTTGGCAGACTATTTGTGCAATGAATTGCTGACATTTTGAAAAAAGCTATTTGATGATTTAACATAGACTTGAAATGTGACCTTTGATTTATACAAAATACATATAAAGTGGGTAAAATGAGGTGCTGAACTTACCGCATAAGTCTTGTGTGATAGCTATATATCCTTTCTGCTTCTGCTTTCCTTACCTTTGAAGTTCTCTGCAGGAAGATTTTAGTGGATTTTTCAGGTACAGATTTGAGCATCATCCTTTCCTCAGTGTTATTTCAAAATTCTAATGAATAAAGATGCTGATCCAGAGCCAAAACAGCAACAAGATGTGTCATTCTTAATATTAATAGATGATCAATGTTTATTCAGTTTAGCCAGAGTGTGTGTGGTAGGGTTGTTGGTTTTGTTGTGTGGTTTTGTTTGTTGGTTTTTTTTTTTTAATAAATAACTGAACTTCTACATTTATTTAAGAAATCAGTCTCCTCTGTAGGTAAAACTTTGCCATGACAGTTAATGTTAAATATTGTTTTTCATTTGAAACTAGAAGAAAAGACATGAGCGTTTCTGAGGTTAGCTTTAGCCCCTGAGAAGAAAAAGCAGATGGGGACAATCTATTCTGAAGCACCCGGCAGACTGACTCCCAGCTATACTGTCTGAAGAAATAAACCTCTGGTGGAAAGGAGAGAAACACTTTCTTTCTATGCATACAAGAATCTGTACGCATTTTTTCTTCTTCATATTTGGTTTTGTGCCTATTGACCCAAGCCTGTTATTCCTCCTTCAGTAGTTCCACGTACTCCAAGTGACCCCAAACAGAAATACACATTTCCTATGTAAGAAGCATTTCTGTGCAGTAAGGTTCTGTTTTCCTCTCTGCTGTGCAAGAATCCAAGTTTATGCTCTTGGTGAAACATCTGTCCAAGTTTCCTCATGCAACTGCTATACATCTGCTTTTATTCTGCTGCTTTTTGCTTTGTTATAATCTTTAAAAAAATGTGGAAGATTAATGTATCAGCATGGTAGTTGAAGGTTGCATGGGGATTTTTCCTTCAAATCTCACCTTCCAGGGTTTTTGAAAAGATCACAATAATAGGAGATATGTATGTACGTATGTATGTATGCAGGATTTATTTATATATATATATATATATATATATACCGAGTGAAAATAAAACCACATTTTTTTCTAACAGCTGCATGTAAGTAAATCTTTTGACAGTATGGAAGCTTTTCTATATTTCCCATGTTCCTTCAAATATGATTTTACTCTAAGTATTATCCTCACGTGCTTGATAATAATTTAAAATCATGCTAATCTCTGACACAGCAGGTTTTTTGATAGCTCTCTAAAAACCTTAATATCATTGTTTCAGGCAAGGTGACATGTGTAATAGCCTTCTATAATCCATGTTTAATACCTGAGTGACAGAGAGAAATCATATAATATCCTTGATCCAAAATCCTCAACTATGTTATATCATTCTCCCTCTAGAAAATACTTGTGAAAATTGCTAAATCTAGTACGAATTTAAGAGCGCTAAAAAGTTTTAAAAGAATCAAAACTGATATAATTCAAAGCTGTAACTCCTAATGCCAAATTTATATTTTACAGGATTTTTTACACTCTTCTACACTCTCTTTTCTGCAGTCTAAACATCCAAAAGAGATTTCTACTACTCACATTTTCCTGTCAAGAAAAATGGGAATTACTTTGACACATGAAAGAAAATATCTTCATTCAGAAGCTTTTATAATCTGTTCACCCTTTGCAGAGTATCTGCAAACACTAACCTTAAGGAAAGTTGTATTTGTCTTCTTGTACCAAGACAGCCATCTTTTAACAATGTAACTGAAATCACATGTGCAAGCATACACAGTCTAAATTATACATTTGCAATGAATGAATAAATATCTTCAGGAAGTGCAAAATTGTGTATGTGTCTGAAAGAGCTATACAAATAGAAAACACTTCTATAAAGGAACATGCAAACAGTCCTGTGTTCTGCCCAGATTCTAAAATGGCTAGACATGATTCCTGCCTATGTGTCAGCTTGCAGAACTGTGCCTGGAAAAACTAAGCTCACAACATATGTGAGTTTCTCTATCTTTGGTGTAGTCAGACATATTTTGGTTTCCTCTAGAGTTTATTAAATTGCAATGAGATCCATTAGGCAATTAGACATACCCTACTCTTTTGAAATAACTTCTTATTGCTAGTATTTTAAGGAAGAAATGCAGCAGGTATAATTTCTGTGTCAGTGCAAATGTTCTGTCACATATACCATAGCATTTGAGCTTGGTCTTAAATTATGCAATTATCACATTGCTATTGTAACTCACCAGGAATATGCAGATTCCAGGACTATAAGAGAATAACTCTAGGAGGACAATGTAAAGTATTCTCTGTCAGAAGACCGCCTAAGTCTCAGTGCCGGAACTACAGGTTCATTGATCTTGGGAGGATATTTATGGTAAGTGTAACTATCTGGTTGCCTTATTCTTGTGTGTGCCCCGCTACTGGCACCAGTATATGTAGCTCAACAGAGATTTCAGGTGACGTATTTAAAGCCTGAGCTACCAAATGTAGCTGTAAGATTTGAGCAGTGGAGTGAACCAGATAGCCTCCCACCTAGTTTAGTCTATGATTCTGTTCTTAACTAGATGTGTTGGTGTATACAAACCTTCTACATGAACCACTTAATAGTGTTAATGTGATTTTGCTGTAAAAGAGGGTAAACAGCTGAAACAGTCTTTAAAAATAAGGAAAAGGTTAAATGAAGAAGCAAACTCCTGTATTCCAACCAAGGCTAAGTATGAAGTTTAACATTCTTTATTATAATTTCACATTGAAAAATGATGCATCTTATATACATTGCAGATGTTAAATACATACATATTGCTTTGTGATTACTACTACCAGACTTCCTATAGAATAAAAGTACTTCTGACCTCAGGTTTAAGGACAAAAGGAAGTCAGGCTAGTGATAAAAAAGAGAAAATAGTAGGGTGCGTTAGTGTGGAAATGCAAACAGAATCAATAACATATGTTTTCACTCAAGTACAGATGTGTCAGGATTCGTATTTAAATCAGATATTAGCTCCGAATGAGCAAGCACTTATTCCAGGTAAAACTTCAGAACTATCAGAGAGAAATGGACTCGCACTGTTGTGTAAAAAATGCATTTTATAATGAGTTAGATTTTACTTTATTTTTGTTTAAAGAGAAAAAAAATGAATTGGAAAAACAGTTTGAGATTTCTTACCACCACCAAAACAGAAATGGATTTTGATCATTAGGTAGAAGCATAAATAAGAATTATGTCTTTTACACAGACCTAATGCTAAATGCCATTCATGCTAAAAAGTTATTTGGAGGGGTTTGATGTTTTCTCAATTCTTCCTACAGCAATTATGTTTTGTCTTGTTAATAACAGATATGATAGTTCTTCTTGGGTTTATATTCTTTTCTCCAAAAGGTAGGTTTATCAAATAAATATTCATAAGCAAAAGCACACTATGGTTATGTGCCAGGCTTGATTAGGATTTATCTCTGTATTACTATTTATATCAAATTCACTAAGGACAGATCAATATCATTGCAATTACTTTCTTTGATATGTTATTTGTCAAAGGTAGCAGCAGAAAGGAGCTTAATTAGAGACAAAACTAGAGACAAAAGCATTTTATATTCCCCTGCTTTGTAGATCTAAGATGGTTGGGTTTGCAAGTGAAGAAACATTGACTATAAGTAGCAGCAATTACAGGGTAAAATAAAATGCTTTGATCATAAAAATACGGACAGAGCTTAGGAGTTAAAAGATCGAGATTCTCATTATTGTCTTGCATTTCTTCCATAGTCCTCACCACAGAAACTGTGTTGCAAGATGTAATGTTATACCATAAGAAAATGATGTGAGGAATAGTAACGGACTAAGGAAAAGGTTGAGTTTTCTTCAAATTATGTATCGATTGTCTTAACTTAGTATAGGGAACAGGTATGTTCTTGTTAGTCTTGTAGTTAAACTATAACCCAGAATAGAATAGGTAACTGAAAAACATTGTTCAAAATCAGGGACCCTTAACCCTCAAGAAGATGAATGTCTGACAGGAACCTGTTTCAAATAGTCTCTAAAAGATTTGAGGTTGCCAGCTGGGGAAACTGTGCCAAGGGTGAAAAGTGCATAATGAAGGAGACCCCTTACTTCATCCAGAAGACCCCGGCCCAAGACCACCCAATGACAGTGCACAGGCGTAGAGGGGAGTAGAATGATATTAATGAGTTCTTGGAGCCAACTGTAATAATCTCCTCCTATGCCTGTGAAATCTGATGAATATGTATGTTTGTGTGTAATGATTATCTAGCTCATTAAGCTCTCAGTGTGCGACTTAGGAGGAACAACCCCTCTGGCACCTGGCACCACAATAAACATACCTGCTTTATAACTCTTTGTGAGTTATGAAGTTCTGTTCCATAAATCAAAAATACACATTGTTTCGCAGATCAAGATGGAAACAAATACATGAACTAGGTATTGGACTTCCCATAAAGGAAATGATACTTTCTCTAATGGGAGACCTCGTAGCAGCCTTCCAGTGTCAGAAGGGGGCCTATAAGGATGCTGGGAAGAGACTCTTCAATAGGGACTGTAGGGATAGGACAAGGGGTAATGGGTTAAAACTTAAACAGGGGAAGTTTAGATTGGATTTAAGGAAGAAATTCCTTACTGTAAGGTTAGTGGGACACTGGAATGGGTTGCCTAGGTAAGTTGTGAATGCTCCATTCCTGGCGGTGTTCAAGGCCAAGTTGGACAGAGCCTTGGGTGACATGGTTTAGTGTGAGGTGTCCCTGCCATGGCAGGGGGGCTGAAACTAGATGATCTTAATGTCCTTTCCAACCCGTAACTGTCTATGATTCCATGGTTCTATTCTTCCAGAACTCAAACATTAATCTTATTCATCAGAGCAATGCTTGATTTTTTTTTAGTGATTTCCATTTGAAGTTGAAACTTAGGATAATCTGAGGCATAATGTGACGCATATTACTCGTGATCTACATTAATGGCAAACAACTTGGGACTCTTGAGCCATATATGTTTGTTAGGTAACATAAGTAAGGCTTTCTGTTAGGGAGGATGAGACACATCTAGCAGGAAGGTGTTTGATACATGGTAAGTTTTTGTGTCTTGCTGCTATATGAATATTTTGTGCTTAGTTCAGCAGGTTGAAAGTAGTATATATTACATACTTTTGTAATTCAACAGTATCCCATTGAATTTCTTTACATACAGGAAAAGAGAGGAGAGAGAAAAAGAACAAAAAGAGCTTACTGTCTATTCTGGGAATGTTCTCACAGAAAGATATATGGTAATAATCCTTTTGAATTTTAGTAATGCAAATATTTTAGAAATTCACATAGAATTTTTAGAATCTAGAATTCCTTGCATAGAAAGAAAAATCTAAGCAATACTTCCTTGCTCAAAGCATATTTCGGAGAAGAGGTGCTGATCCTGTTAACACCCAAATACATGGTGAAATTGTAGATAAAGACATTAAATTGAAAGTATGCAAGTATGTTTTGGAGTTAAACCTTTAATGTATGAATCATGTTGTAATTAAATTCTTAACGATGCCTATATAAAAGCTTGTAGGATATTCTTTGTGGACCAAAATTGTCATTTTAATATTTAGGATTAAATAATACTTACTAAGTGTTAAATTTTATCTGGATTTGCTGAGACAGATTTTAGCTTCAAGTATTTGGAGACTGGATAAATCCAGAAGGTTAATGTAGTATGAAAAATGTCATGTAATTTAAAGAAAATACTCTCCAGGAAATGCCAATTGAGCTACAAAATTCCAGAGAAGTTTATGAAATCTAATATTTTTCCTTTTTTTTTTTTTTTTAACTTTTCAGTCTTTTACTGTTTCAGAATCTTTTCTAAAGTATTTTAATATTTTTATTTCTCTTTGAGACAGTCATCTTCAATTGTTCTGTTAGGTTGGGGGTTCTTTTGTTGTTTTTGTTTTGTTTTTTTTTTCTTTGATCCATTCTGTTGTATGCTCTGGAAGAAAGTAAGAAACAGTAGGTTTTCTTAATGGCATCTTGTCCCCAAGCTTTAAACTGATTTACATTTTTTTTCTGATCAGCACTGAATAACATACTTCAGTTTTCAAAACATATAAAATGCTTTAGAGACTTTCATGTATATTTAATACAAGTGATAGCCTGCTGTTTATTGCCTGAGTAGTTTTTAATACTGTGAAACAATGAAAATGTCTCTTATTAATTGCTTTTGAAAAATACTCATCTATTGGGTAAGGTTTTGCCATTCTGTTCTCCTTTTAAAGACATGCCGAAATGATGAATGAATATTTAAACTAACATAAAGCTGCATATTTAAAGAAAGAATTTTAATGTCTGTAAGAAATATATAGATGACTTCATAAAATTTTTATATACCAAAGTATTGCAAATGATCTTCAGGTTTGCATGTTTGATTTTAAAGTAGAACACCATGTTTTTTAGCATATTTCATTAGTCAGTTTCACTTTTGTGCACAACAGTTTTACTGATGAATCTCCTTTCATGCAGAGAAATTAAAAAAAAAAAAAAAAAAGAGAAAAATATTGCAATTCATTCATTTTTTTTGCCTAAGTCTTTAGTGTCATTAAACTAACTTACTTAACTGTATTACATGCTTAGTCTGTGTAGAAGTGCAGTGCCTTCCTTTCTCCATAGGATGTATTAGCTTAAAGTACACACAAACTTTCAGACTGATCATTTAGTACAGCAAAACCACCTTAATTTACCCAATGTAGCATAGCATTTTACCTTCTATCCCCTGAATTAAAACTGCACACACACTACAACTGTGTAAGTTGCTAAAATGCCATTGCAAATTGCAGAGGAAATAATAATGGCTCTTAGTAAGAATATTGACTTGGGATTTTATTGTCGTTTCTTGGATTGTTTGTTTGTTTGTTTTTTGCGGGTTTGGTTGGGGTTTTTTTAACACATAATGAAAAATTGCAAGTTTCATTCAATTCAGTATTTGTTTCAGTCATTTGTTTAAATAAAATATTGAATAAGGCTTGCTTTACCAAATTCCCCCTATGCCTATATCAAGTGCATATTGAAGTCTGAATACTAGGTATGAGTTAAAGGTAGCTGTACAATTCATACTGGCATAAATTAAAAAGCATTTTCCTTCATGAAGAAAAAAATATCAAAACTGCGTGTCTAGATGTTTGAGATGCAGAATGCTTTCCTATAGACTTTGACATTGTCATTCAGAAAGCTCAGAAATTACTAGGTAAAAAAGAATTGCAATATTTATTGATGTAGGCCTTTTGTTTTCTCATAAAATAGCCAGTTCCAGAATGGATGTGCATTCTAATAATGCAATTGTGGTTGACAGGTTTCCATCTTAAAACCATTATGGCACTGGTATTCTGTGTGAAGAATTACAGTAAGCATTGCTTAGGCTAGAACTATTTATTACTTTCCTGTAGAATGTAATCAACAGGTTTAGGCTGGGTTTTTCATTTTTCTCATAAAATATTGCTTAGAAACCTCAGTTGTGCCTGTACTATGGTACTGTTGTGCATGATCTTATTAATTCCCCAAGGCTACTGTGCTCATCTATACATTTCAGTTTAATTGGTCTATTGGTACGTGTTGCCATTTCATGAGTGAATTTTTACATCTGGGGTTCATCACTATTCTGAAGATGATAATAAAAATTTCTATTGCTTATGCTATTGCTAATATTATGATCAGGATTTAGAAAGGGAATATTATTAAAAAGCAGTAGAACATCTGTAAAATGCCATGCTGTTTAAAATCTTTATATGCGTTGAAGGCAGCATCATGTCATTCTTGTACTTTTTTGGAAATTGACATCCAAAAAGCTATTGTGATTAAAAACTACATAGATTGTGAGTAAAAACTGCACAGGAAACCATATTAGAGATTTATTCATAGCTACCGGGCTACTCTTAGGACTGCTTGCCTTGGTTTTCTGGTAAGACATATTGTGTCAGTAAAGAAAAAAGTGTATCACAGGACATATAACTTTCAGGGTTCTTATTGTGCTGGACTTATTGAGAAGGAAGCACATCTATTCCATGCTAGATTTATCCAACATAGTAGCAGCCAGGAATGTAGTATTTACGGATAACACTTTAGGGAATGTATCTCTGCAATTGGCTAACATTTGAGACTATATCACAACAAAGAAGTTTGGCAACATTCTCTAGTTTAAAGTGTATGAAAGTTGAGATTAACATTGACATTTCAAAAGCTTGCTGAATCAGTGGAAAAGTTATGACCCTAGTTTTACTGACCCTAAAATTTAATTTGGCTTGCTAGTGGTCTTTTTCTGTATGTCCAGATGAAAGTCAGGTTCTAAATTTTGTTAACATTAATAAAACTAAGAAAAAATATCCTAGGATAAAGAGTCATTTTTTTTGGTTTTGAACCCAAAATATTTTAATGGAAATAAAATATGTATCCGCTTTTGTCAGTGTATAAAAGGAGAAAGTAATGAATTAGAAAATCAGTAAATTAAGTATTCTTCATAAGTGATGGGGGAAAATGGAGTAGAACTTCCCTATCTTTACTAAAATAAACCACTATTTCCCTTAATTTTATAAAAAAACCAAACATGTTCTCTGTTTTTATTTTAGCAACAAGACAAGGCTGCACCTCAAAGATTAAACTCATCACATGAAAGGACTATACTATGGGTTTATCTCTGTCATCCAGATTTCCAAGTTCAAATAGGTGCTTCTTTGGATCTCAAGGGCACTGGAATGGGTTGCCCAGGGAAGTTGTGAATGCTCCATCCCTGGCAGTGTTCAAAGCCAGATCAAGCATAGCCTCTGGTGATATGGTTTAGTGGGAGCTGTACCTGCCCATAGCAGGGAGATTGGAACTAGGTGATCTTAAGGTCCTTTCCAACCCTAACTATTCTATGATTCTATGACAAATTGCCAGAAGAACAAGAGAATTAGGGAAAAAAAAAAAAAAAAGGCAAGAAAAGGAGCAAAATGCCTTTAAACAAAATTGCCACGTAGTTTAAAAGGAATGAAGGAATAAAATGTTGTGAAAACCTTTGAGCTGCTACTGTAAGGAAAAATGTATGATGAAAATATTTTCAGGAATTTAAAATCCTAATTTGTCTCAAACTTAATTAGGTATTTAGCTTTAGAATATAAAAGTATTTCAAGTCAGTGTGAAATACTACTGAACTAAGATGAATATTTTGTATAAAAGAAAACAGAGGAAAAGAGGAATGTTGCAAAACATCAGGTTTAAAGAGCATCTCAGTGGCCATTTTCAAACTCTCACTGGTTATTATGAACTTCTGTTTATAAACACTGAAGGTGGATAAAGTGCTCAAATGCAACCACAGTTTTAGTAAAAAAGATAAGTATCGCATTTAAATATTGTGATAAATATTTTGAAACTAAGATTTTGAGAATAAACAGAAAAATCAGTAGACTTTAGGGGTTTGTATTCAGAGCTAGGAAATCTATGTAAAACACCTTTAATTCATTAATGGCACCATATAAAAATGTTAATAAAATAAAAAATAATAAATTTGAAAAGGTAAACACTGCTGGCAGTTTTTCTACCTTATGTATATGTCAGGATTTCAGATGTCACAGTTATTTTTCTCCTTACTAGCAGCCAGTGCAGTGCTGTGTTTTGGCTTTAGTCCCAGAACAGTGCTGATAGCAACAACTAAAAACATCAGTATGTTAATTAGCTTTTATATTGATCGAGGACTTTCCAGTCTCATGCTCTGCCAGTAAGGAGGGGCACGGGAAGCTGTGAGGGAACAGAGATAGGACACCTGACCCAAACTAGCCAAAGGGGTATTCCATACTGCAGCATGTCATGCCCAGTATATAAACTTGGGGAAGTCACCAGGGAGAGACCCATCACTGCTAGGTACTAGTCACTGGGTGGTGAGCAACTGTATTGTGCACCACTTAGGTTTACTGTTCCAGGTGGCTTTTGCTCCCTTTTTAGTTTTATATTCTTTCCCCCTGATATTTCCCTTATTATTAGTGGTAATAGTATATTGTACTTTAGTTATTAAACTGTTCTAATCCCAACCCATGGGGTTTACATTCTTTCAGTTTTCCTCTCCATCCCACCCAGAGTGAGGAAGAGGACCGGGAGGTGCTCAGTTACGATCTGGGTATAATTCACAACAGCATAACTCAGTGCAATATTTCCTCACTGTTTCCTTCTATACACTTAGTAGTACAATGGTGGGGATGACTTCATTTTTTAGGATGTCAGCACCTAACTCCTGAGCACAAGAATCAGCTGGATTCCCTTCAGCCAGTGGGGAAGTAGCTTCCTTTGGCAGCCCTAACTAGTGGCTACTGAGCTGAAGGGAAGACTTCACATCCACTAAGGATATGGAATAGAAAATTGCTTTGGAAGTGGGTACTTCCAAAAGCAGACCACTCTTTTCTCAGAGGAATGTGGTCTCACCAAAACCCACTGCTGCTCAGAGAACTTACCTAAGATCTGGGAGACTCAGGAAGTTCAGTCCCAGCTCTCAGAAGAGCAATAACCCCATTGGCTCACCCTCTCCAGTGTAAGGAGCAACTTCTAAGTGGTTCTTACAAAAGCTCACCTATTACATAAAAGTAATTGATTGTCTCCTGAAACCAACACCAGGGTTTGAATTTACCCCATGAACAAGACATGAGAACAATGGACTGCCAAAACAGTCAAAACAATGCCAAACAGTGTGATCATTTCTTTTCTTTTACTTTTCTGCTGCCACTGACCTGCACTTCTCATTAATCCACATGTAACCAGTACAAGCAATTGGTTGCTATCACTTGATTCTGTGCATCAGTGCTCTTTGCTGGCATATGTGTAGTGTGAGAAACTAATTACTCCTTCTCACAGCAAAACCAGTAAAAGAGACAGAGGGAAAACCAACAGAAAAAATCCCAGTTCCAAATAGCAAGATACATTCTGTTTCCATTCCCCATTTTCTGTCAAGCAAAAGTGATATTTAAAGCAGAAAGGTCACTGAGATTGAGTTGCTGAGCAGAAACGTCTTTCTCTCCCATCCTTTCAGAAGTCAGGGAAGAATACAGGCAACATACTACTGAGGGTATGTGAGGCAGAAAGGGAACTAAACCTCAGTTAAGCCATAAAACATATGATAATTCTGCAAATGCCTTATAACAGAAATTGAGGTTTTCATTTTACTGTAGAGAATTTATGAATCTTTAGGGCTAGAAATGAGGTTTGAGGATTTAGCCAGATAAATTATATGACAGAGGTTGTATGACAGAGGTATAGCTGTATTAATCCAAGTCTTAATCTGCAGTGTTGCTAAATGCTAAATGTTCTCAGAAACGTTCTTTGACAACAGATACCTCATAGACCTAGGAAAGTCACATTGTAATAGATCTTTCTGGTGTTAAAATGTTTGGACTTAAATGATACATACTTCTGTTTCAATCAGATTTTTTAACATTTATGAAGACTGCATGAATAAAATAGACTTTGTCTTGCTACAAGGGAACATATTTTAATGCTGGATAAAATATTCTCAGAAGCAAGCTTTAAACTGTCAGATCGTGACTGGAGATGAGCTTGGCCTATAAATAATCCAAGTAAATTCTAAGTTGATTTTCTGAAAAAGAGATTTTTTGCAATTTCTCTATCACTACTGATTTTCTAATGAGTGACATATTTATAAACAGTCTAAATCATTTGGTAAAACAAGATGCAATTAGGCCAGCCACAGGTCTTTATGATGCATTAGATGGAAGTGTCATGAATAACTGGAGAAGA
>JAOEHX010042851.1:11045-31039 GCA_025448015.1 Bolborhynchus lineola
TACAGATTATTTCAGTTTATGCATATTTATAAATTATATTTATAAGTACAATAGCACATTAATTATAATAAAATTGTGATTTGGAAATAGGAGCAAGTAGAGGACTAGTCTAGATGACTATGTAACTCCTAACAGAGGAGCAGTGTTTTATTAGTGCATGGGGAGCTTTCCTCTGGCTCCTCCAAAGTACTTAGAATGACCACGATTTATTAGGAAAGAGAAAAGAATACCATTTCTTATGTGTTTAAAGTAGGTCTAAGCAAACCTTGATCTTTCAGAAACCTTTTGAAAGACCTGTTCATCTGCACCTGTTACTAATCCCAACAGCAGTGTGTTTTCACCTTCTCTCATCACTACACCCTTTTTTCCCACTTCCTCCCCCCTTTTCTCCAACCCAATTAGCAGATTAGACAGCAGGCTGTGAAGTCTGAAAACGTAGAAATTAAATCAACTTTTATCACATGCCAAACTAATGGTGGAGTTATCCAAGAGCACAGCCATACCCTCAGAGAGTCCTGTCCTTAAGGACCCTGGAGGGATGATAAGAGAATCAAAGATGCCATCAAAGATTCCTTCAAAGTTATGACATTATTCTCCACAAAAATACTTCCCAGAGGTGAACAGATGAGGCCCTGATGGTGTGTTTAGGTAATGTGCTGTGGAGCCAGCAGCAGTGGGAAATTGAGAGGCTGCACTAGTACAGGGGACCTCAAATAAGAGTGCGTTGTATGGCTGAGCACTGCAGGTGAGAGGCAGAAAACAGCAATAACCACAAGTTAATCACAACTCCTACACTTGCTTCCATTAGCAGAAGGTAGAAGATACTTAACTGTGGAGGGTTTTAACTGTAGTCATAAGTGCGGGCAGTGTGACAGTGCTGGCAAGGCAGATGCAGTCAGTAGGTTTTATCAGGTTGAGGTAAACTTCATTGTTCAGGCAACAAAAATATATATTCTAACTAAAGCCATTTTTCTATGTTGGTACATTACCACACACAAATTACCATTCATTTGCTAGTGCTTTGTGATAAATATTTTATCTACGTGTGAAAGCTTCTTCAGAGGTCACTTTTGCAAAATTCAGGCAACTTGCAGGAGAGATACAAAAGTGAAAGATCTGCACCACTTTAGCTGGGTCTCAGTAGCTGTTTCAGATCTTATTTTATATAAAATAGAATACATGATTATTGTAAAGAGTAAAACATTGGGCCAAGCTGAAATGCACTACATGAGCTACTCTTACAGGTAAAGAACAGTTCCTAACGTTGCTGAACTGTTTGGGTTTGAAAATATTTTGCAATATACTGTATAAAGTATAACTCCATCAGGTAGCTTAAAGCGAGCTATTTTTGCCCTTGAAGAGAGGAATGTGACTCGGAAAAGCAGAAGCTTTACCTCCACAAAAAAGGAGTAAGAAAAGTGGGGAGCACCTCAGCTATTGGACTGCTGTGGGGCTGCTCACTCCCACACTTCCTGGACTCTGTCATAACCAGTCTAACCTGAAGATCTACCACACACTTTCATATTTTCATCCCAAAACCAGACCATAAAATGTCTGCATCCAGAGGATCATACCAATATGAAGTTTCTTCCTGCAGACACCACAACTGACCAACTTGCTCTATCCTGTTTCTTTCCTCTGACTGTTAGTTTTAAATCTTAATTATGATACTCTCTGTTAAAAAAATAATTAAAAAGTAGTAAAATATTTTGCCAATTAACTTTATTATTAATCTAATCATGCTGGTAAAGAGCATTCAGGGTGAATATCTTGCCAAAGTAATTAAGGTTTGAGGCTTTCTTTTTCCTTATCTTCATGAAATCAAAGAAACAGAGAAGATCCAAGGGTTGAAAAGATCTCTGAGGAGAAAAGCAGAAAAGCTGAATCACAAAAAGAGAAGAGCACCAAAAATCATTTTAGAAGATCAGGAAGGTAAAGGACACATTTAACAAAAAATAAAAAAAAAAAAAAAATAGTTTTCATAGTAGCTAATAGAGAAAGAATTTTAAAATGCAGCTACTGATATTTTTAGTTTTCTGCACATTTTTTATGTTTTGGTTTTGTATTAATTTACTTTAAAGTTATTGTACAAATTTTGAATGCATGTTTTCCAAAGAAATTTGAGGAACGGTGGGAAAATTCAGTTAAGCAGCAACATCCTGTAAAATTTCCAATAGTCCAAGTGATCAACTAATAGAAGGTCAAGAAAAATACATGTTGAAACATGCAGTTATTTGCCATGAATAGTAATAATGTTACGTCATCCTGTTCCAGTAATAGAGAACATGCCACCAAAATCTGAGAATGGACTAATTTTTCAGCTTCAGGGGAAAATTAATTTATATATATCTACCTAACCACATATTGGGTCATGTTCTACCTCTTTTGCTTCAGTCAGCCAGCTGTAGCAAACTATTTCATGTATGCTATACAGATAAACTTTAATTTAATATCTTTACAGGATATAAAAATTAACTTGTAGTGAGAGAGTGATGTTAACGGGCTCTAAACGATAACAGAGTTCTGTCGTAAAAAGAAATTATAAAAAGAGAGGATGGTAAGGGGTGGTCAAATTCATATGTTTCTGCTATATTCCCCTTGTTCTTTCCATTTCCTTAATACAATTATTTAGTATCAGTCTCTGGTAAAGTTTTACACCTAAAGCTTTGTCATAAATTATTCAGAACTTACTTACTGTATTTTAATACTGCTGAGTAAGTACTTTGTTTTTATCCTCTGGTGATTATAGTATGGAGCTGTATTCCTGTATGAAAGGCTAAACAGCAGTACAAAAATGCAGACTTTATACATGAAAGTTTGGCAACAACATGCAAACAAATTCTTGAGAACATGTAAGGTTTGAAAGGCCAGGTACTTCCAGCAGGTGCTGTGGCGGGTGGAAGTCTCCAGGAATGGCCCAATGCAGAACAGATAAAATGGGAAAATGCCCAGCTCTGCTGCTTCATAACAAAAAGTGGTGTTATGCGTCTGCTCAAAGAAGAGTTCCTCTTGCTGATACTCAACACCTTTACCTCAGCAGACCTCAGCTTTGAGTCCAGTCTCGTCCATGTACAAATGACACTGGCTGGGTAGGAGGATGACATGCTGCTTAATATTTGTATAGGCATTTTTAAACACTAATCTGCAGGAGCTTTTCCTCTATCTCTGCCTCCTGCAGAAAGACACACAGTGGCAATTGCCTGTTAGTTTTCAACATATACTCATGACTCCCAGAGGTCCATTTCTCTCTTTTTTTATTTTTTATCCCTCTGAATGTTGCTGCCTTGAGGATGTTTGCAGACTTTCCCTTTATTTAGAATGGCTAATACTTTTCCAACAGTAAACAAAGAACTGCTTGTTATACAACAAATATTAGCTATTTTTTGTCTGTGGCATATTGCACCAGCCATACAGAGAAAAATTCATCTTCAGTGCTCAAGTTGGAGAGCACAGAGTAGTTTCAGTTTTGAGTGCCTTGTATGGCTAATGCCATGATTGAGCTCATATGATACGAAGATGAGATATGACTTTTTAGGAGAGTCATATATGAAAAAAAAATTAATGAAAGGGTTCCCACACCAAGCTTTTGGTGGTATAGAAATGCCTAAGTAGAAAATATTCCTTCTATCAGGACAAATCTTTAAAATCCAGTGCTTCCACCCCCTAGTCAACGAAGTCAACACAACATTATTAGATTTTCTGCAGGGGAACAGGAGAATTTCCCAATTGGTTCAGGCAGAGAGGTCACCTCCAAATTGCCACAGGGGAGCTGAGGCTCAGAGAGACGCTTCAAAATGCAGACAGTAGGAGAGAGAGGCATAATACAGCTTAATGTAATGAAAGAAGCAGACTTCAGATATTATTAAGAGTTTTGAGAACTGAGTGATCACACAATCTCTTTCAACCAAGTCCACTTTGGTTTTCATGGCTGGTATTAAGCTTCTGAGGCTGGACACCTGCTCTGGTTTCCACAAAATTTCAAATTACAGGGAAATATTTTGGATCGATGGTTTTATGAGACACTTCAGAGTTTTTTGTGGGTTTCAAGAATGAAGTCCATATCAGCTTTAAACAGAATAATTTTCTCTGGAAGGCAGTAGTTCAAGAGTGAGTGACCTAGAGAGATATGTTAAAGCCTGTAAAGTCCTTTGAATCCTAGGAAATAAGCAAACAAAATCCTTGTTAAGGAGCAGTCAGGATTGGGCTAGAACACAGCACCAGCTACGTAGTGCTCTGACTTTCCTTTTTTCTGAAGTTAAGGGGACAGAAAACTGCAATCTTTCCTTCTAACTTCTTGCCTCTCACCATGCTGTCGACAGTGCCTGTTAGCAGCCCACAGGCCTTTCATTTCCAGCAGATGATGGACACAAACTTATTCCTTCTTTTCTTAACCCAGCAAATAGGTTAAACCCTTCACCTTGACATCAGCAATGTTAAAAAAGAATAACTTCCCATGGAAAGTATGATATTCAGATGTGCTGACACCTTGAAATAGTTATGGAAGAGTACATCAAATCATTATCCAGCTGCATCTTGATTGTCATTAAATGCAGTTATTATTATTATGCTTTGCAGCAAAAAAAGGGATTTTACATTAGCAAAGACACCTCTCTGAAATCATATTTTGATTACTTGTCATTATGAACTTAAGTAATTATGGTTATTTGAAATTAATGCAACTGTGTATTTTCCAATATATTTTGTTTTTCCCCTAACACAACAGCCCATCCTGTTGTAGGCTGCTAGAATAGAACTGTTGAAAAGATATTTTCTTTGTAGCCTTTAAAGGCTTTCTGCTTTATATCATCAGCACTTTCAGCCAAACGCATAAAGAAGTTTGGACTAGAAACTGTAGTACTTAGGCAGTTTAGAAATAAAGATATCATAAAAAATGAATTGAGTTCTCAATCAATATTATCTTTTTTTTTTAAGCTATAAAGTATTTTGAAAAGGAATAACATTTTTCACAAAACAGATACCAAGAGTTCTCATTTCCAAATTGAATTACAAAATAAAAAATAGAATTTTAATTTTGGACTAAAATAAGTCATTTCACCTCATAGAACATATCTGTCAGAGTTATAAATACTGAGTCATATTTGTTTCAAATTGAATTTTTACAAAATTTGTGCAAATAATCAAGTTTTCCATTCATGTTCGTTATGAAGAAACATTCTGTTCTGAGATAGTACTATTTGCAGGGGGGTTTTAATTTTGCCAGCCTCCTAACTGCCTCAGGATTGATGCTCCCTGTTTTCATCCTTTATTGACCTTACAGGAGTTACTCCTTAGTTACAGAAGCATAAATAAAATTAATTGTGTGGGTTCTCACCTTGTTGCTCAAGGAAAGGAGAAGAAAATAGAAAACCTCCTAGCCCTGGGATGGTAATGCTTACATGCTGCGTGCCTACTCAAATCTTTTGAAAGAGTGATTTGCTTTGATATGTACAAGGCACCTCTGTCCAGAGCTGCTAACAATGAGACCAAATGATAAGCCAACACACTGAGATGATTCTGTCCATCCTTGCAAGGGGGTTTCATGCAGGGGTCCTGGAGGACCTCAGCAGGAGCCACTTCTCCATTTCTGCAGGCTGTGTGAAGCAGCAGACTCCAGGTCTGCTGCTCTCCCAGTCTGAATTGAGGACCCATTGCAGCTTGCTGAGCTCAGCAGCATGCTGCAGTGGGCCAGGTCTGCCACTCAGCTATGGCAGTTACAGAGGGAGTTGTGATTCAGGAGACTCTGCCTATCACCAGGGAGAAAATCCAGCCCCTTCTGCAAATCAGAGCCTTTCCACTGGGGTGGGATTTTTCCCCTCTCTGAGCAGGCAGCTCCTGAGTCTTTACTTCTACTCAGTTCAGCAGGAACCCAGCACCTGCGGCCAAAATATCACCCAGCTGCTTCAATCTGACAGCAAGCACTAGGCTGCACAAAAGAAAACTTAGAGTACTGACCTGAAAAAGAATTGAAGTAACATAACAATTGTATTTGCCTCATAGAAGCAGAATAAAAAATTATTTTTCACTCACCTTTTGGAATGTAAATTGTACTCAAATGTAAATCTCAAATGTAAAATTACTTTTTTCCATGATGGAAGGCTCCAGGAATGCCTGAGGAAGATCACATTGATGTGACTACCAGAATTAGCTCTACCAAAGCTCACCATCTGCAGAAAGAGAAACCATCTTCCTTGCAGAATAGATTCAATAGCTAATGGCCATCAAGGCATCTTTGTTGAAAGTCAAGTTTAAAAATGGAGTGCTAGGACTTAGACGAAAGTAAGTGAAGAAGATGGAAGTACATAGGCAGTCATTCTGTTCAGATAGGCCACATCTTTATTTTTGTTAGCATTTTTATTTCTTTCACTCCGGAAATTCATTCTCATAACATGTGTGTGGATGTTTGTGTATGGCACCTGTTGAGGAATATGCTATAAAAGAACTTGCTGAGTTTAATTGAAAGATTTATGATAAATGTGTTCAGACCTTGTTTTCTTTCTTCTTTAAGACTGAGTTCTATGAAGGAAGCAGCAGCAACAATTTAAGAAGCAGTTTTTGCAGCCCACAGGGCTGTTTCTCAGAAGAACCTGTTTTCCACCTCTGTGCTTGTACTGGTATCGTGTGGCCAGGTAAATATGGCTGATTCACTCATAATCCTAGAGCCTTTCTCGTGCCTTCTGATAATTGTGCCTTCGTGTGTTTTGGCATCTGTGCAGCAGTGCAAGCTAGTGGTTGTTGATCAAAAAATGCTTGGAATTATTACCTAGAGATTTGTGACTGGTAGTTTTTCTGCAGTTAGTACCTTTGAATAAAATCATTACTTTACATGATTTTACATGTCAATCAAAACCTGAATAAATATAAGCTAATCTGTGTGTGTGTATAGCTGCAGTTTTTCCACTTAACTTGATCAACTTCAGCTGTTTAAAAAAAGAAATCATATAATCCCATTCATGAAACTGTATTTTAAAGTGAAGTAAATGCGAGATAAAGAGAATCTCCAGAGATATAAAAAATTACAAAATATTTTATGTTGTGCTACATATGAGACTGCATTTGTTTTGTGGAAAACTCTGATCTGGATTGCTGCCCTATTATGTTCAGCACAGCGAAATAAGAAAAGAGAAGGTTAAAAATAATCATTTCAAAGAAGAATTCCTAATGGGCACAAAATGGCAAAGGACAATGGATTAGCACACCATAATGTGTCTTCTTAGAAGACATCACAAAGAAATAAATGTATTTGATAAATAGATTTAAGGCAAGTTCCAGACAACAGGTCCACATAGAAATTATGCATGTCTTGTGCCTCAAGCAATTCTTGGTGATGAAAGGGGACTTTCCTGCAGTACAAGCTAAATATTCATCTGAGAGCTCCAGGCATACTGGTGTAAGGGAGCCCTTCTGTTAATTCCACAATAAGGGCGTCCACATGAAGAGACAGGTTAGCAGTTACACCTCTTGTAGACCTGCTACTATAAGTAGCACTGAAGAGCTAGGGCCCTTTAAAAATTGCTTTTTCGGTTATGTGCCCTTGAGAGAGAAGATGCAACTTTGAGTCAAGTACAAGGCCAGTCCAGCAGCTGGGATGATTACAGTGAAGTTTCCCAGGAAGGTGAAAGGTCGAAGCCTTCCATGCTGATTGAAATGCCGAAATATCTAATTTCAAAACGGTTTTATTTTTCTTAAACCACACTACATCTTTCTTCCAAGTGCAGTCTTGTAAATACACTGCCCAGAATTTCCTAATCTGCTCTTAATTATCCATCAACCAGCTTTCTCCTTATTAATTAATGCTTAAGTTTTAGCAGCAGCTTGAACCGGGTCACTGTTCACACGTTGAAACAACAGATGCAAAGGAGTTTGTGAGTGACAGGATAAAAATCAGGCACCATCTTGGCATGAAGCTTTGGAAAGATGTTAAGAAATCTCTCTGCAATTCATATTGGAATCTATTCCACATCTCTGAGTACTGTATATACTGTACAAATGCTTCATTTTAAGTCTGCCAACATTACCGCTCCAATTTGTCAATCCTGGAATTCTTTTTACTAAGTGCTACAAATGTACGACTCATCATTGTTATTATGTTCCATTAGAACATTTGCCAGTTTTGAGTTCTGTCAGATATATGCGATAGCATTTGATGAATCACTGCTGAAATGATCCACTACAAACAACATCCAATTTCTTGGAGTGCTTTCTACCAGTATTGATAAGTATCTGGGGTATAAATGCAATGCTGCTTCTACACAATCATATTGCTTATTGCAAACATTTGGAATGAGTTTGCTATTGACTACTTAATTAATTGCCTTGGCTTATACTTTTTTCTGCCAGTCAGTGATTCACTAGCCTACTTCCACAATGTTATTTTGTTAGCAAAAAGGTGGCACATTCAGCTGCGTGACTAATTTGGTAACCTGTTTCCAACATCAGGGTGCTCCAACTGCAGCAAACCTTCATTTGTACTTAAGGCTTGCATTTCTTTTCATTTGTAGAGTATGTTCAGCTTCTGGGTTGCTTCAGTAGACAGGACAAGACTTTGTAAATATACACACACTCTCTTGAGGAAGTCATTGATCCAGAAAATGTCCTGTAGAGCAAAATCCACATAGCGGAATGTCTCACCCTGTGAACATAACTCTTCAGATACAGCCTTATGTAAGTTTTGGGAGTGGGAAGAAAGCAAAAACAAGAGAGGGGAAGGTACAACTTCTTGGAAAAATTGGAAAAACTATGATATTTCTGTATTCTACTTTTCAGTAGAGGTGACAATATTTCAACTGAAAAAGTAACAGGATTTTTTTGAAAGGATTTCTGTAAATCACATCATCTTCTTTTTCATAAAAATTTAGTTGACTAACAAGCAGTTAGAGCCTTCTAAGACATATATATAGACAAAGTCAATAAAGAGTTATGTTCTACAATATATTCTGAAGGAAGTATTTCCACTTGGTTCTACTCCTAATTACAGACTCAGTACATTTTTTTGTCACTTCCTTGTTGCTTGGGAGGCTTTTCTTATTTTCAGCTGTTCATTTACTTATTTGTATTTATTTCCCTTCCCTGTGGACTGGGAAGGACCTTAGACTTGTGAGTGTTGTTATTACATTGCATTACCAGAATGCCTAGGAAACCTAGCGAAGGAGTAGCCTCCAACCTAGTGAGGCCCTGAGCACAAGCAGGTGAAATGATGGACTCTGATCCAAAAGACTTGCTATCTGAATTTAAGGCAGCATCAGTGCAAGGACAAAAAAGATGACAGACAAGGGAATTGGCTTTGTTTTCTGTAACAGAGAGGGAATAACCAATCAAGAGATGAATAAGAATTGCTTTTGGCAGCTCTTTGGGAGACAGATCTTAAAGAGGTAGGACAGCAACCATGAAAGGTTCAAGAGGTCAAGAAAGATGGCATTTTAAGAGCATGATCAGCTGTGCTGAAAGTACCTCTGCTCACAGAGAACAGACTGAGAAAATAAAGCACAGAGGCTAAAACTGCACCATATTGTAGTGAGTGTCCTAATTCAGTGCTCTGTGAAGCATATTAGAGCTAATGAGTGTAAAAGAATAACAAGATATCAGCCACATCCTGCAAACTCAGATTTTTCCTAAATATTGATTATGAAAACATTTGATAACTTTCTGCTTATTTTAAATTCCAGTGCTTTATTTGGACAGCTGAAAATCCAGCAAAATGAGATATATTTGACTTACATGTTGAGGAAATTGCAGATCTTTTTAAAACACTGGATGGCCTCCCGTCCTCTCTTTATTTAATAAAAAAAAAAAAAAAACAAAAAAAACCCAAAACCAGAACTTTGTCTTAAATCTCTAAGCTGTCGTATCATTCTTTCTGTCATTAATTCTTCTTACCACCCATCAGTGTGTTATTCTAGGTAACAAGTCTCCCATGAGTACTCTCATTTCTTTTACCATTGCATTACCCCCTTTCTAGGAAAAAAGCCATTTAGTTTTCTTCATTCTAGAAGAAATTACTTCTGTTTTAAAGGTATTGAACTGGCATATAAATAAATTTGTCATATATCTGTGGTGCAATTCAGATCAGAATCAGGAATACCTCTTCTAAAAATACATTTTTCCCCAGGTTTGAGCTTTAACCTGATGAGGTTGTTTTACTCTCAAAGGGCAACTCTACTACCAAGAAATACTCACAATTCTTTTCAAGTTATGTCTAGCAAAGAATATGAAATAGAAATGTTGAAAGCAAAGGAAATGTCTCCAAAGAAGCAATAAAACACCTCTTGCACATGTACTTCAGACTACTAAAATATACCACTGGCTTCTCCAAACAGTTTTAGAAGATTTTAAAGCTACTACCTCCCACAATTCAGCTTTGAGAAATTTCCTTTCAACAATCAAATTATAGCTCCTTTCTCATACAAGGTGGTATAATTTTCACTCCCATGCCCTGATGTAGCTTAGTCATGCTGCGCACTCATCCAAATCACATATGAAATGCTGTAGGTTGTTGAAACAAGACAAAAAAACCTAAGATTTCTCACTCACTGGTAAAGTGTCTCAAGGCAACCTGAAATTCTCCAACCATATTTTTTCCTTTCCCCAAGGCCCTCACTGATTATATTTCTCTCATTGACAAATGGTATGTTTTTAAACAGTCAGACTGTTCACTCACCTAATGATCTATCTAACCATTCAATTGAGGTTCCTTCTCTCAGTTACCTACTTCTGGCTTTTACTCACAACTTTTACTCCTGCTTTTGATTTTCTCCTTATTTCTTGAACCATCTTTTAACAACTTCCCCTTTTTTTCCCAGATTTTTCCTTATATTTTCCAGTCTGCCACCCAACAGCCTGCTGCTCTGTGGGAGTGAGGCAGTTACGACACAACAGTAAGTCAGCAATAAGTGTGATGTAAACAGTAAGGTTAGCAATATTGCCAGCCTTGGAAATCAGAATAACTGGGCCCTGACTCTATCTCCAGGTCTGACCTAATCCAAGATGATAGGTTATTCCCTGGGACCTTTCAATCAGACAGAGATACCCAACTGTCGGTTTTGATTTTGTGCACTTTCACTCAGCATGTGCTACTCTCTCTTTCTTGCTTTATCTTTTTCCCTGCACTAAGCAAGACAGACAGTGTTGATTCAAATCCACAGAGGCAAATGCACTTTCCATCTGCTTATGATTATGGCAGAGGGAAGAGGCGCTAAATTAGATGCAACAAGTGCAATGGGAAATACAGCAGAGGTATAACTAAAAGTGCGTCCTTTTCAGGTAAATAAAGTAATATTGTCAAATCCACATAAAGTCCAAAGAGTGTGGGAGATAATGGGCTGTATCTCTGAAGAATCAGTAATTACATCCAAAGTGTCATCTCCCTCTGCCTTGCACAGGCTGCCAGCCCTGTAAAGACTTGACTAGCGGCCCAAACTAGTTTTTTTTTTAAGAGGTCTTAATATCCTTCTGCAGCTGACAGAGTTTCTGGGCTTGTCTGCCTATTTAGCTGTTTATTACAAGAAAATTTTGCATACATACATTGTGCTTATGAAAGACCACTTACTTACACCATTCTGATGGCAGTATAACACCCAGCAGTTCCACCCGCCCCCAACATGAAAAGATTATATATTCACCAATACGAGGGCTTCAAAACTTTCAAGCACAGATAAAAGCATGAAGAAAAAGATACTCTTTGAGCTGGGTGAAGAAATGATCAAAGTTCCCTGAACATAGAAATGGTTCTGTTATAACCTCAATCTCAGACTGAAAAGATCTGAAGGTAACAATCACCTATGTCTGCACACAGGCATACATGGTAGGTTCCATACAAATATGTTGTCTTCAAAGAACATTGAGTAACCAGACAGAGCATTTAAGAATCAGAAAATGTCAATATAGCAGAATTATTGTCATAAACCAGCAGAAGATATAGATTCTACTAAATAATTCATGCAATAATGAAATTAGTTAAAGGAGCAAAATTGTCTCCGGTAGCTTATGCTTATTAAATAGACTGCAATCAAGCAATCTTAACTTGCCAAAATGTGATCACAATTTAAAATTCAGCCAAAGGTAATACACAGGGGGGGAAAAAAAAAAAAAAAAAAAGAAAGGTAATTACCACAGGGTTAATGACTATTACTTTTTATATATGGTGCTGAAGGTCATCCACACAAGAATAGGAGTATAACCATCCTGGATAGATTTCAATTGGAAGAAGCTTTGAATCCCATCCCCCAAAAGGAACCAACACCCTGTGAAAGACAAAAATAGAGATGAGAAGTTGCCTTCTGAAATGCAAATCTGTTGCTAAAATGTGAATAAACAAAACACTCTGCCAATTTTGTGACCCAAAGGAAAGCAAAAGAAAAAAAAAAAAAAGAAAACCACTGAAAGTTAAAGTTAAATGCATCTAATAATTAATTAACAGATTGATCATGTCTGAATATGTCATACATTCAAACTACTGCTTTGCTGACAACAGGCTTTATAAACAGACCAATTTTCAATAAAAATGTGTCTTCACTTCTCTGTTCCCTCAGATTCATCTTTAAAAATATTAATTTTCATTATAATGAAGTATTTCACTGAAAAAAAGTCTCAGGTGGAAAAAAGAGACTTCCATGCATAGTGCTTGACTTGGATTAATATTCATCAAGTTTTATCACTTATGCAACTTTGGTTATTCAAGCAACATGAAGTTGGACTGTTGACATTTGAAAGGATTTGCCAAATTTTTATAAACTGACTAGAAGTTTAAAGAAGCTGTTTTCCCCTCTTTAACTGTGTTTAATGTTCCTTGCAGAATAAGACTACATTGTTTGCTAATTGCAGTACAGTTTGTGTTGCAAAGCATGATGCAGAGGAGTGATATATGATCAAGGTCCACAGGCATGTTTTCTGTTCAAAGAAAGCTATTCACAACCTATTTATTTCAGGAGTGAACACAGAACACAGGCATTTAATATAATACATAGGACAAATAATCATCTCTGTGTTCAAATGCCAAAACAACAACAAAAAATCCTCATAAAACTTGAATTGATTTGAAAAATGCCTAACACATTGAGCATTTTCAGATTGAAAGTTCGCAGTGTGTTTTGGTTTATACCACTTATATTTTAGAATTGCAGTATTCCTACTTGAAAGAATGCAAATTTTGTAGCAACAACAGCCCATCTTCAGTGGTCAGGAAGCAGAGAGCAGACTGTCTTTATTTCAAGGAAAACTAACACAAGAAGAATGTGTTTAACTGAATTCTATTATTGGCCAGTTTATCACATTTAGAGAAGATATAGGCAATTCCCAACCTGTAAGATACAAATATAACATGGCAATTTATTTATATTTCAGAAAAAAAGGAATTTATAATTTTTCTGGATCTGAGCCATGCACAAATGAGTCATGTTTAATTAACAGTATCTACCAAAAGCAAAAAAAACAAAACAATTATTATACCAGAACAGTTCACCTCCACATTTCTTATCTTTTTAAAACCTTTGGCTTCCAGGGCTAAGAATTGGATGTTTTCACACAATTAAACAAAAGAATGCACGGCTTCAGGGGACAGGAAACTAGCTGCATCACCTCCTTCAAGTTTTGTCCAGAAGTTTTAAAGCCATCCTGTTACTGTCTCTTAAAACTATTGACTATTTTGCAAGATATTAAAAGCAGAAAATGTTCAGACAATACCTGTGGAGGGGAGAACCTCAGTATAGGTCTCCTCTGTCTCAGATGAGTGTCCTCAGGACTTGGTTTATAAGAAATCTGGGCTCACAGCAATACTCTCATCTATCTTGTGGATAGTACTTAGGTAATATTTTCATCCTACAAATCCTAACATCCTCCCAAAAAAAAGTAGTTTGTGAACATGTAAAATACTATAAAACTTATTCTTTGGCTTATCAAAGTTATGAGTTACATATAATGGGTAAGTCTTTTTGAACTTTCAGTAGCACCAGTAAATTGAAAAATCCTGAAATATGCAAATGAGTAAAAGTCCAGAGCAGTTTCATATGGTATGATTGGAAGTAAGATTCATTTGTTATCTCTTTTACCATGCCATATTTCTATTTTTGAAGAACTGCTCTCTTATTCATGCAGTTGTTTATAATCCTTTTGTAAAGTCAGGCATTTAGTTTTAAATCATACACTGTGTAACCCTTAATTTATACTTAAATTACTTTCTTTGGACTTGTCCTACCTGAAACATAGATGCTTAACTTTAAATTCATAATACTGTAATGTAAAGGTAATTATTTTTGTTGATATACAATGTTTTTCTCAGCAACAGCTGTTACTTGCTAACTCAGTGTTTCTCAAGCAAATTTTAAAGTTCAGTTAATCAGAGCTACTGTACACCATTGAGTTCTTTTACACCTTTATGCAAAGTAAGTGATGGCAATTTCTTCAGTGGCAAAATAAATGTTCATTATTTTCAAGCACAGAGAATAGACTGGACCTAACCTATCAAGTCTTAAACATGCAAAACAACTTAAAACTTGTATTCATTTGCACCAGAACTGAATATGGCTTTGCAATACATTTTACTGTGTTACCTAAAGGCATTAAAATATCATGCAAGCTATACAGAACAGAAAAGCTAAGTGCAAACCTTTTAAAAAATCATTGCCTGAAATTAGTTGTAGTGTATTTTAGGCATGTATGTTTGCATCAGAAAATATTAAAAATTGTTGCTTATTCCCAATTACCATAAACTGAATGGTAGAGAAATTGCCCATAGTTTGAGTTCATTGATTCAAATACTGGAGTGTTAACTCAATTTATACTTGTATGACTGTTTAAGATAACTGTAACTCAAATCTGTTAAAATTGTTCCACTCTATTGTAATTTGAGCTGAGTCTGACTAAAGTAAGATCTTTTCATAGCAGAAAAATAGCTGGTTTTCTTCTCCGGTGTGCTTGTTTCCTGTCTGCTTCAGATGACCATTTTTTCTTTTACCTAACTAATGCTAAGACTGATATTTTCCTACACACTCCCTTATCATTTCATTGTCCACACTTGTTTTCATAAGCATTTTCATATCTGCTTTTTCATACCTGATGTATATTTTAGATATCGCTTTGATTCTGCAAAGAAAAGAACAGGAAGCCTTTGATCACAGAAGGTGTACCTGCATTGAACTTACTAGGAAAAACCTGGTAAAACTCTACCTTCCAATTTCCATTCCAAATAGAAAGAAAGTAATTTGGAGGATTTCTGCATCTCCTCTAAGCAAAGTTGATGGAATTCTTCTCATGCTGGGACCCAAGCAGCTGAGGAAGAGCCCTCACTTTTCTCTATCCCCAGGCAGGGCTCCATCTGAGGGGCCTCCGGGCCACCTGGCCAAAGGATCTGTGTGCTTCAAGGCTTCTGTAGAAATACAAGTCCTGGATGTCTGTGCTAGATCTTTCAGACACCTACTTCATCAAGATCAGTCTTTCTGCAAACATTTTTTGTTTGTTTTTTTGTTGTTGTTGTTGTTGTGTTTTTTTTTTTTTTTTTTTTTTTACATTTCCATTTTCCTTTTTTAAATTTTTCCACTTAAAATCACATTCAAGTCTGTCACAGTTTTTCTGAACTTTCATTACACCTCCAAGCTTAACATCAACCACTTCTGCAGATTGGAATTGAAAGACAAACATGAAGATTTTCACATTGTGCTCAGAGTTCCACAGGTTGGATTGATTGCTTTTTTTTTATTCCTGCCTAATTGTGGTTTTTTATGCCTGAAATGATTCTAACTCAGAAGATTATGCTTAAGCTAGGGTGCATGGAAGAGAGCTTGAAAAGCCCCACAGAATCATAAAAGATTGTTCAATGAGCAAGAAGTGAAGGCATGAAAAAGCTTGGTAGAGACATGATCGAATGAGGCTATTTGTCTGGTATGTCTGGAATGTTTAATATCCAATGCATTGGGCAACTGCTGCTTAGGGAACATCTTAAACCATGAACATCTTTATAACAGTAAGTGACCTTTCTCCAGGTTCTAGTACAAAATAAGGTTCAATGTTTATTACTATATTTATATTCCTAACTTTATTGTAGTGCATGCATTTAGAAGTAAAAGTGTATCCTGAAACTGTTTTTATTTTATAGCGCAGATATTTCATGTTCTTCCTATCCAAAGTACTTCAAAGCATTGTCTGTACATTATAGGGAGCCTCAGTGGTGTTGTTTTATTATATACAACGTGTATGCATTAGAAATGCACTCAACTACCCTGTATTATATAAGATGCATAGTTGGCTCATATGCTCTTGCTCTATTTAAACATTAATAATACACTTGGACTCTATGGGCCAAATATCAAATATGTATGTTTTAATGGCATGTCTAAATCTCAGATGTGTATGCTCAAATCAGCACTTAGTTCCATGGAGTGGGCATTTACACAACTAAGTGTCCATGTAAGTACCCAAATGTGCAATTTGGATATCCTATTAAGATGCCTGTATTTGAAAATTAGGCTGACTTTCTGGCATTTTTGGCAACATGTTCCACAGTGATTCTGGCAAAATGAAGAATTTTAATTCAACTGCAATATGGGGTTTTTGACTGTTTGTGAAAAAGAAGGAAAAAAAAAAAGTACTGTTCTAGAAATAGATTTTGTTCTTTTACTTTCAGTGTTTTATAGAGTCTTGTAATTAGGTAGAGTGAATAAATGAACATTGCTGCCTGAACTCCAGTATACTCATGAAAAAGGAGTTCTAATGTCTCATATTGTGGTTTGTCACATTTTAGTCTGAAGAATCATAAAATGCACTATCAAAGGGTGCTTTAAGTTCGGTACCCACTGAAGTAAGGGAGTGAAATAAGCTTTTTGTTTTATAAATCCTTAAATTGCAAGTGATATTCTGTGTTGCTTACTGTGAGTATGGCTATGAAACAATGTATGTTGCATTTTTCTAATTCTCTCCAGAATCTGAGTAGAAATCTAAAAGCCCACTAACCTCAGCGGAGCAAGAGCTCCATAAAAGCATCTGCTAGGCAACTGTAGTTGAAGTAGATGCATTAAGATTATTCACCATTTTGGAATATTTGCAGAAGGAAACACAAAAGAAACACAAGCCATTTTAAAAAGGTCTCACAACTTTGTTATTTTATGAGGAAATAAAATCTTTTCTGGCCATGAACTCTAAAGCTTTCCACCTTTCTTAAAGCAGGGGAAATGACTCAAAATAAAATAATACAAAGTCAAACCAGAAAGCATGAAGAAAAGAAAATCTGTCAGTTTGTAATAAAACTTATTTTGTCGCTTCTATTTTATTCATGAAAACAGAAGTACCTGCTCTGTTACAGACGTGCCAAGATTTAGCTAAATTTCAGCTACTTTTAAAGAAAACCTGAGATAGGGTGTCTTTTTAGGCTCAGCATTTTTATCACAAGCCACACATTTATTACAGCAAGCTATTGTTTTATGCTTCTACTCCAGTTCTGAAGTTCTTATGTGTTTGGGAGAAGTTATTTCTTTTTTCCTCATATCATAAGGGATAAAATATATTATTTCTCCCAGAAATCTTGCCTGTTCAAGAACCATGTATTTCACAGCTTCTGTTTTATCAGTTTAATAGGCATTTGTAAGATAAAGCCTCTATCTCATATTTTGCATGTTTTTCTATGTCCTATGCTCTATACAGTCTTTGTCAGGTTCCAGGTGTTTTCATCTCTCATTTATGTGATCATTTATGAGAGAACAGTGGCTTTAACATTTATTTCGCTTTAGATGGAATTTCCTTTTCAATTGAAAAGACATTCTTTCCCAGTGCTTGAAACAGATCCACTCTCAGTATTTATTAGATGCATTTTCTTTCCTTTATAATACACTACAAAAGTTCAATTTCTACAGCATTTGTCTCCACTTTTACTTTCAAGCTTCCCGCTGCCCCCACCCCTCCACCCTATATACATGATGCACTTGTTCATATTCCAATGAAGACTGTGAGCTGTACACAATGCTGATTTTTAACTTATCCTGTAGTTTCATCTAGAACTACAGTAAGATGCAAACTAAAACAAAAATCATAACAAACAGAATTCTGGCTTAGGTGTGAAAAATTTGAGTGATTCAAACTCTAGTAGACAGATTTCAGTATGCTAAAGCGCAGTTCTTCTGTGTCACCTCAATTTTTTTTTTTTTTTGATAAAATAAAGCATATTTCATTCAAATATATTATTGCAATTCAAGTGGTTTTTGTTCTAATGTTAAACTAGCAAAGAATTAAGTCTACAGGAAAAAATATTTTGTAAGATTATGAACCAAGGTTCTTCTGATCATAAATATAAATATACCATCCATGTTCCTGTATAGAGCCAGCTTCTTCCTAAGATTTTTCTATATTAGTAATTTAAGAACTCAAAAAAACACTGGATTTTTTTTTTTTCTGAATTTGGCATGTACCTGATTTTCACTTCTCTCCTTTCCTTTAGCTTATAAGATGATACAAATCATTGGTAGATATCTTCATTACTTGTTTGATGTGTTGGTTTTGGGTTTTTTAACTCTTGAATTAGAGCAAAAAGGATTTAACTATTTCAACAAGAAATAATTACATCTCCATGAAGGGTGAGGACAAACAAGCCTGAAAGTGTCTTGCACCTCTCTGCATTTTATAGAGACAGGCAGTACCAGTTTGAGCTGAGGGCTTACCAGGCAAGGCAAGCTACATGGTTAGCACCCAAACAGAAACACTCCCACAGCACACATATGCAAGTCTTGTGGTGAGTAAAGAGCCAAGTCCTCCAGCAGCCTTCAACTAAGAAAGTACTCTTTGTTCTGGATGAGCTGCAAAACCAAATCCCTCCACTTCTTGCCATTAACAATCCTACAGCATTTGTTAGAAGGCACCTACACTTTCCACCCCAACTAATGGGCTCTATCCATTTCAGCGCTTTGCAGTTCACTTTAAGGTAAGTGCTTTCAGATACAATTAAGATGCCATTTAAAATAGTACACTCTTAACTGACAACTGTACTTTAGGAATTCTCTCCCTCCTCATCTTCTGAGTGTAAAAACAAGTAACATATAGCAGGAAAGAACAATGAAACATTTGACCTAAGGAAAGCGTTCATGTTGCAGCAAAATGCCCTCATATTCCACAGGCGTTCCCTTTTTCAGTCAAATTATTAGGCAAAAATAACCTTGAATGACTTCAGTTAATTACAATACAGCTATGATTAATGTGCCCCATTATGAAGAAGACAGAATTAGTAAATGAAAACTATTTCTGGCTAAACCCCAGATTTTCCGCAAAACATTGTTTCTTAGTTTTTCTACAAATACTATTCAAGAGAAGAAAGACACACCCTTTTCCAGAGAGCCCTTTCTGTTTCCTGGATATCAGTTGTGTTGTTGACTATACACACATATGCTTGTATATATACAGGTCAAAATCAGAACAAACTCTTGCAGACTTTTGGTTTAGTCCATTGTGTCCGTGTGGTCCATGAAAGCCTTCAGAGCCAAATTGGCTAGAGGAAATCTTACATTTAAGTCTGCCTCCTATGTATGTTCAGAGAGTTCAACTATGCAGTTTTGCATAGTTCTTTCTAAAAGCCTGTCTGGAATTTTGTCCAAAAAATCAGCAGCACTTTAAGTTCATTTCCCTCAATTAAGCTGTTAATAATAGTACTCCATATTCTAATTTCCTGGTATAAAATGGGATCTTCTGCAAGAATGCTGTATCAGAAGTAATCAAATAACTTTTCATATGATGCCTTTCCTCTGTATAGCATCATCATGAGCTAACTCCAGACTATAATTCTATCTCATAACTAAGAATTGTCTTATTACTATAATCTATATCATTTACTACAACTAAAAATTGTCTATTTACTATAATCTGTATCACTATTATCATCTATATCACTTAAATCTTTTTTGCACATTGCCAGTCAAAATTTAGGTTTATTGACACCTATTTCACCTAGCCAAACATACTCCATGTAGATTTTATACTCCACTGCATACAGTGTCAATTATAGAGGTACTGCTCTGTATCTTCATAATTTC
>JAOEHX010042853.1:0-11625 GCA_025448015.1 Bolborhynchus lineola
ATTTCCACTTCAGTTCACTTTCGAAGGTGCAAATTATTGAATTTAACATGAATTTCCAACACAATATTAGCTGTAAGTTATGGTTTCTTAATTCCAAAAATAATCATGCGATAAAGCATGTTACCTGCTAGCTATTAATTTCTTCTCTCCAATATGCATTTCCTTTGTGCATGGGAGACACATTTTATATTAATCCTCTAGAGTAATTTGATAACTTTTGCAACACATTTTTTTTTTTTTTTGCCTCCTTGTAAATCTACTATATGGTAAAAAATGAATTAAGCAAAATGAACATATTCATAACAGTTTTTTTGCTTGACATATGGGTTCCATATAAAAGTTAAACTGCAAATTACAGTGCATTGCTTTGTTTATAATTAACACTTATGAACTATGAGACATGGCACAAGTCATAGACCAGTATTGTGAAATCAGCTTTTACCCTATAAGTGGAAGCAGATTTTATTGCAGTAGTAAACAAAACACATTTTTAAAGTGTTTCAGTGTCACAGGTGTTGTGTTGTCTAATACATTGCTTTTTAATTAGCTACGTAGTCAGTTATTATTTTAGAAAAGTACTAGATTTACCTTGATAGTGAAAAATTCCAAATAAGTAATATTTGCTTCAGTTAAATGTTTTTAACGACAAACTCTCCGTCAACTGGGCACAAACCCATGATCAAAGGAGACTGCTGTGGTTTAAGCCCAGCCGTAAATCTGCCACATAGCTCGCTCATTCACTCCCCCCCCTCCCTTACTTTCCCTGCTCCCAGAGGGATGGGGAGGAGAATCAAAAGAATGCAACTCTCATGGGTTGAGATAAGAACAGTCCAGTGATTAAGGTATAACATAAACCACTGCTGCTACCACCAATAATAATAATGACAAGGGAAACAACAAGGGAAGAGAATACAACCACTCACCACCCCACGACACACCCTGATACCCAGCCCAACCTAGCAGTGATCTAAGTCTTCTGGGTCCCTCTCCCCAATTTTTACATCCTGGGCATGACGTGCTGTGGTATGGAATACCTCTTTGGTCAGTTTGGGTCAGGTGTCCTGTCTCTGCTTCCTCCCAGCTTCCCTTCCTCTCTGGCAGAACATGAGACTCAGAAAGTTGTTGGTCAGAATAACATTTGAGCAGTAACGAAAAGCATCGGTGTTATCAGCGCTGTTCCCAGGCTGAAAGTCAAAATCACAGCACTGCACCAACTACTACAAAGGAGAAAAAATGGCTGCTACTGCTGAACCAAGGACAGAGATATGGTAAATAAGGTTAGCAGAATCTAAGGAGCTATTCCTCTGACCAGCTGGTAAACTAGAGACCTGATTGCCTAAAATGATAAAAGGAGGCTGTATTTATGGAAACAACTCAAGAATAAGATGAGTCTCTTGAGTGTATTGGGTACCAGGTTGATTCAGTCACCTAAATATGGTTTCTATTTCATCTAAGATGGTCTGATGTATTCAAGAGAGCTACACCAACCTGAGAATATGACACAGGTTCTACCAGACACTTTTACCTTTCTAGAATGGCAGGTAGAGGCCACGGAGAATACTCTAAAGAATCTCAAAAAGATGCTTGTGTTTAGGCAGTCAAATCAGGCCTTGCTCTAAGCCTAGTTCAGGTGCATAGCTCATATGCAAATGTCTAAATATAGGGGTCTTAATCTTGAACTGATTCGTAACCTGAATGTCTCCAGTTATGACCTAGTACTACTCTTAGGAGACATTTTGATCTTCTTACTCTGAGTCTTCTTTTACACTAGGCTGAGTGAAGAAAATAACTGAAAAACTTAAATCATTGTTATATTAGGTTACCTGCAACCAACCAGACTGTAGAACTGAAACGAAAAAAGTGAGCCAATTTTAAAATGCCAGGTAAAGCCTGACAGCATGTTGGGTATGCAAATTCTAATATCAATGTAAGATGCTTCAGTGGATCACCAAAATTTCACTGCAAGAACAATAAACTCTGGGAACTAACCCAAAGACTGGATTATACCTGTGCATGTTCTGACTCAGTTTCTACAAAGGGTAAAGTCGAGCATTCAGGAACAAAGCGTATTTACTTGAGCTATAATGTGTTAGGCATTTACTATGCATTCATTATGTTCTAGTAAATGTTTCAGTGTTTTTTTGAACATCTTGTTTACATTTGAAGAAGCTGATATTGTGGGAACTGGTGCAAACTGTAACACAGAAACTGAAAACAAAATGGATCTGATAAACTGTCAGCTGTGTGGCTGCAAAATGCAGTGACAGCTATTAGCATCTTGGGGGGAGTGTGTGTATATGTATGCTTATATACAAATGTATGTAAATAAAGTCTACCTGAAGGACTAAGACAATCCCAGAAGTGAAGACACTGCTTTTTTTGTTATTTTTCAGGTTTTTGCACATAATAGTTTTGATAAGATAAGAGCAGCTTGCAAATCCACATGGCCAGTACAATGCAGAAGCTGCAGTCTGACAAAGAATTTTATTGTAGATTTACTAGGGAGCGCTGCTCACATTTAGAAACTACAGATTCAGTTCATTAATTTTCGAAGGAGTGGAATGCTGATTGCAAGTATGGATTTAAATTTGGATTACCTATGTGGAACAAAAGAATAATACATATTCTGGCAAAAGAAACTGCTGATATTTATGTGGGTATGACTACACAAAGATAACAAACACAAGAAAAAAAGGGAACTAATTTGAGCAGCAATAAAGCTCTTTGTGTAGAAATGGCAGGTACCAATATGAATATTTGTCAGACAAATATGCTGCATGCTGCTCCTTGCAAGTGCTAAAGATGCATTTAATTCCATATTTACTACTCTGAGGTTTTAGTTTAATGGTGGTACTTGTCTTATCTTTTTCCTTATTGTAACATGTGGGAGAACATTAGCACTTAAGGTAAAACATTTCTACCAACAGGTCGCATAAGCAAAAAGAGAGAAGACAGATAAATGAACGATACCTTTGGGCAATTAAATATGTTGGCACAAGATTTCATGCATACATATTCTTCAAAACCTAAGAAAATTGTATTTCCTTAATAGGTAGAATGTCCACACACCTCCATCTCCCTCTGTGTATTCCCACTTTCACTTTTCATAGCACGTATGCACAGTGCAAGGCTATGCACAAAGGATACTCTTTCCAGGTAAAAGTTGCTGAAGAATTGATTTTATACATGTAAACCTTAAATGGGAAATCTTATTGCTAATGGTAGCCTAATCCAGTGGGCGTCATGCTGCATGTGGATTTCTCTGATCCCAGCCTGATAGAGGTGATGCTGTTATAGCTTTTTGTTCCCAGTCCCACTCAATAGTGAGACTGAGTGTGTATCCCTAACTGTCTATGTACATGTACACACACATGCAAGGACACACGGTACTGTAGATACACTGGGTCTCACAGGTCAACACAGACATACACCAGTGCCTTTGCTGAAACCCACGTGAACACATACATTGTTAAATTTTCCTATGCTTGGAACTCAGATCTGCCCTGATCTTTTTTTTTTGTCTTTGGTCCTTTACATAAACTTCTCACAGTAAGTTTTACACAACTTCCAAATGCTCTTTCCCTGTATTCCGTAACAAGTCCTATATTTCTGTAGACAATCACACCCTTTAACTTGCATGGCTTTCAGGAGAGACAGTTTCTTTCACTGATTCGTCTTGGAGGATTTCCCATCAGGGACAGTGGTCAAATTTATCTCCTTCAATAGCTTTAGGATAGTCAGTTCAATAGGTGCCTTTTTCACTAATGATGGTACCAGGATTCTTTCACCAATCTTTGTATTTATCATGACTAACTTTTAATTACACAATCTAACACTTTTATATGTACATAAACCATGACAATATAATTGCCTTTCTCCCTTATGTTCTACTATTCTTTCATCGAAATCAGAGTCTGCATACAAGTAACTGCAGGAAATATATTTGTGTCTGTCAACCTCAAGGGCTGAAGTTGCAAAACTACCTTACTGTCTTCCATGGGCATCTGATCACTTAAATGAGGTCAAAGTTTCAGCTTTACTGAGATAACTAAGAATATAAGACCTCAGTTGACACAGTATAACACTGATGTCCTCAGCTCTCTTTCTCAGTCAGTGATATTCTCACAGAGATAAATAGACTAGGCAATTTAAGATAAAGTTCTCACTGTTGAGAAATAAGCTGTTTGCAGAAAAGCTGTTTGTCTGAGAGGCTACTACATTCCAAAGTCACATTTCTGGTATGACAGTGACATACCAGGTGCCAGTAGAAGAGCTGTGCAGAAATAACTGATCTATGCTAATCAAATTTTTTGTTGAGGCATTTTTATTTGTTAAAAAAGAGTCAGAAGAATCCTTTTCCTCCTGAATCTTCTGGTCATGTGGCTTACATCAAAGCAGCTTTAAAAAAAACATGGAGGAGGTGATGAATTTACGATTATATGGCCTTCTGTGTAGCAAACCATTTTTTCTTGTTGGCTCAAGTACTTTTTATTTTCCTGTTGCATAAGAAAGATTGTTAGCTTTTAAGCTCTCTTCTGCAAACAATGTTTGGGAAATATCATTCACTTTTATTTAATTATCAGAATTTTAATAAGGCGTACTGAGCATTAATATTTAAATTCACTTACAAAATTATTTTTTCCATGGTAGTATTTGTTCAGTTTTATGACTTACATAATAATGTGCAATACACACATTTCAGGGCTCTAAAAAGAATTAAGAACTCTTGTCTGACACTGTAAATAGAATGCATTCAAACGCATATTCAGTAGAAAAAAAGCCCAGTATGGTGTCAAAGAAATAAAAGAGGGACCAATGCTAAGGTGTGAAGAAAGTGTGAATTAAAACCTTGGCAAAACTATTATTTGGTAACATTGGATTTGACAATCAAATTGCTGTTCCATTAACTTAAGTTATTGCCATTAAAAGCCAGACTAAATAATTTCTATGTTTATGTATAGCTTTTTTTATTGCTTTGGGTAATCAATATTGTATTGCTTAAAGGCATATTAATTTCCATACAGGTGCGTAATGATGTTACATTCCCAAGTGTCACATTATATCTACTCTCAAAATTACTTCAGTGAAATTACTGAACTGAGATCCTATAAATATATGTAGAAGTTTCAGAAACACATGGAACAAAATAATTTCTGATATTTCTGACTGTATGGATTTGTGGTTCAGAAGGCAGATAAATCACAAGACTCCATGTTTGTTCTTTCTTCTATTCCCAGGCTCTGCGTAAAGTATCTTAGATATTACTGCCAAAGCTAACCAAACCCAGAAATAGTTGTTTCACACATACCATTTCTTCACAGATTTTCAAATGATTAAATAAAATGCTTCAAGAAATATCCAGTCAGATTGTCTGTAGCAATGCATTTGTTCCTATGAAGAACAAATACTAGGAGCAACATTCTACCCATTAGGTTAGAAAGAGACTCATACATACTCCCATACTAACCATCATTATCATTACTGCATGGTCTTTGGTAGAAAAATCAAAACCAGATTTGCTTCAATGTCTAGAAAAACTACTGATCTGTATCATCATGAAGATACTATGTTGAGATTCTGTCATGTTAGTATATTATACACAACTGAGGAAAATGATCTTAACAACTAATCTACAGTAATACAGGGGCTACTACGAAGTTCCTAGAGTACCCAGCTTCTTCACTGCAGAAGCTTTTGACACTCTTGCAGCAAAACTGTTCGTCAAACTGACTGCGGGAATATATGTAGTGTTTACTAGAACATTCCTGCCACGGCAGCCACAAGCACCATGTGCAGTTTTTGCAGAAACTTCTTTTACTTTCAAAAGAGCTTTTCTGTGATACTTCATTACTTGTGGTAACAGCTAAAGAACATGGGCTAATTCAGTACTCTTTGAAGACAGTGCAGCTATTCCCAGCAAATAAGGAAGCACATGTTAACAAGTAGATTGTCTTCTTACCTTTATGAGTATGCCATATCCCTAAAGTTAATCTACTCATACATTCATTTTAACAGCAGTTACCTCAAATGCAATGCACTTAAGATATTCAAACCCCACTGCAGATTAATTCAAAATCTTTCCCATTTCATCCTTTCTATCGTTTGCATGGAACTTGACAAGTATCTTTTTTCCTATTTGTTCCTATGGGTTACTACAGCACTTGGCACCATCCATAATGTTGAAAGAGTTGTTACAGGTTTCCTTCTAATTTGTGATTTCACAAAGGTGGATGTTTTCCTTATTTTCCCCTTTTTTTTCCCCATTTGCTTCTCATATTCCAGTTTACAGTTCATTCTCTCTGTATTCCACTCCACTTCATTTTTTTTGTTTGTTTGTTTGTTTTGTTTGTTTGTTTGTTTGTTTGGGTTTTTTTTTAATCTTAGAATCTAGTTTATAATATGAGAGACTTAGACTGGGCATTTCACTATGGTTAGGAAAAAAAGTAATGCCTTATTAAACACAACACTGGAAGCTAAAATATATGTTCAGTTCTCTTATAAGATGCTGCAGATGACAGGAAGATCAAATATTCATGCTCATGCCTCTTAGTAATTTTTTTAAACTCAAATACATGGAAGCACAGGGTTGGATGATCTTGAAAATAAAGTCTAACTGAAGCTCCCTGGCTTAAAATTTCTTATACACATAAGAAAACAAAATTAAAATCACTAGACAATTTCAGAGTGACAAAAGACTGAATGCCAGAAGGAAATGAATGTAACTACTTCAAACAAACAGAGAAGTTTGAATCAATGAAAAAGGAATCAGTGGATTGTGTCAGTTATTTATGACATGGATGAAATTCATCAGTGAGAGAGATTGCATCAGGGAATGTAATGAGGTAACCATAAAACTGGAAAATTAGCCAATCATCACACAAACATTGAAAATTAGTCATCACCATAAAGCTAGCAAAATCATGAATGGGATTAGCAGCAGGAATGAATGGAAAGGTTAACAAGTTTATGTGAAATAAAATTTAATGTTTTCTTTATTTTTCCTTTCTCTGCTTCTTCTCTGCCATTGAACTGCTAATGCCCAGAAATATGACTCATCCAGTATACATCAGAATTAAAAGATATATCTGGATTGGTTTTGTGCCATGTGCATAGTGAGTTTAACTGCATCCATGCCGGAGGTTTAATATGTCTGTCCTCAGTTGTTATTTGTCTAGAATTTTCAGATATCCTCAGCTGTCTCAGACTCCAGTTAAGCTGCAGGAGGTCAAAAAATTCAAAAGTGAACAGACAATGAGGCTGAGTAATTTCCAGCGAGGAAAAAAGACAAATCTTGGAAAAAAACTATGAATATTCACTACTTTCTCTACGCTATAAAACAGGCTTTGAGCGGCTTAGTACTAGGGCTCAATTTTAGCATCTCTTGGGACAAGTTTTTTGCTTTCTAACTTATACTACTTAAAACTTAAAAAAATAATGAAAGCTTTTTTTTTTTTTTTTAAGATTAGATATATTTAATAGTACAACATTTATGTGAGGAGTGATAACAAAGCTTATGAAAGTTCTGAACACATTACAGTTTAATCACATACATTTCATTTATTAAAAAATCTTGTTTAAATCATAGCTCGAAATAATTTTAATGGAACCTTAACAAATTTCCAAGTTACTTAAAACTGAGTTCACAAAGGAAATCAGTTAATTACTTATGATCATTTACTTTTAGTCATTGAATCAGAATTGCTTCTTTAAAGAAGATGGAAATAAAAGAAAAAAAAATGAATGTTTAGTTTCTTTAGTTAAAGAAAATGTGAAAAGTTGTATAAGTTAACTGAGCGTATTGTTTGGCAAGAAATATAATACATTTCATATTTAAATTAAGGGAGGTAATCAATGCATTCACGTCTTTTTAAGGATACTTAAGGTCAATCTGACTACTTTCGGAACATACAGGTATTCACTATCAAGTACAGTATTTGTAAATTAAACAGAGATGGCATTCATCAATGGTGTTCAGGTAGGACAATGAAGAGTGTTTTTCCTATCTTCATTTCATGTATTAAAGGGACCCTTATAGTCTAGAGAGCCTGCCCATGAACTGCATGTGTTTTAGAAGCAATCATATTTGCAGTACTATTACATGCTGCTGTTAGCACTATAACTCAAGTGCTGTGCAGTTATAGAATAAATGTGTTTCCACAACAGAAATTTGTTTAACACTTGATAAAATGTTCAAAATGTGGATTGACTTTGTGACCTTTTAAAATTTTTATGAAAAAGCAGAATAAAGCAACTTTGTTCTTCATATTCTTCTTTCTCTTTTTTTTTTCTTTTTTTTTTTTTTTTTTTTTTTAAATAATTAACTCTTCGGAAGGTAAAGATGGAGAGATGGAGGTGCGAGGGTGATATACCCTTCCTTGATTGTCCTTCATGAATACATACCCAGGACTGATTGCCATTCTGACTCCCATCCCCCCAAAAAAACCCATGGATTGCTGTGTCCATGCTCCATACAGATGTTATTTGGGTTTTGAAACTTCCTTCCAGTATAGCAGGATGAAAGACATGCAGGCATCTGGTCTCTAGGGGTTGACTTCCCCTGTTTGTGCAACTTCTGTTTTTCTTTAAGTGCAATGCACTTTTCTATGTGAAGACACGTCCTCTCTGTAAACAACATACTAAGACTTGTATTTATAATAGAAAAACCTTTTGTAAGACATATTAATATCCAAGGAGCAGGGAGCTGAACTTATAAAAGTTTCCAAAGATAAAATAGAACTTTTCAGCTTTCAGCTACTGCTTGAAATTTATCTCAAGTTAACAATAAACAAAAAACATTATCATTTAATGGTCTTCTGTGAAGTAAATCAGTGGTATCAGCATGCTACACACCTCTGTAATACTATTGCAATAATCTCTCACAACTGTTTACTAAATGGGGACTTCCTTGACAAATTGTTGGGTATACCAAGAACTGATAGATCTGTATCTAAAAAAACCACAAACCCCTTCTTTTTCCTTTGAAAAAGGTGACAAGATTTGTTAATTTGGGATTTTCTGAGAGTTACAAGTAAACTAATGAAAATTTGAAGAAATTCACAGAGAACTAATCCTTTCTGTTACTTACTTTATAATCCTTATTCAACACCTGACCGTTTTGTGATCTTTATTAAACTGGAAATACAAAGTTCAGCCTATTTCTGAAAGTCATTTCAAGGAACCAAAACAGGTGTATTTCAGCAGCACAACTATTGATCTGTGCTATTTGTAAAGATAAGTGTTTTCCCTATATTATATGGGGTGAACATATCTTGTTCAAACCTTATTTCATGTTCTCCAGTCCTTTTTTACTCTAATTTCTATCTTTAATTTCTTTCTGTCAATACTACAATATCTAAGTACAACTTAGCTCTATTATGAACTCTTCACTCAGAACCTCTCATTTCTCTGAATCTCACTCTTCTTGAGATGCTGCAGTGTTGACTCTGAAACAGCATGACAAAGGATACCACCTTACTGAATCTGAAGTGAGCTGAATGAACACCATCTGACCTGGTCATCTGAAAAAGCTGTAATCAATGCTGGTGATTTAAGCAGAGGAGTAATATGAAAACTTACTATTTTCTTCACCAGTCCCAGCAAGCTAGCTGTTCCTTTTCTTGACCAACAATTTGCACTGGCTCTTGAACACATGCACCTAGCTGTGCAGTCCCAACAGATGCGGACAAATATTTACACAACAATGTTGGTGAGGTTTGCTGCTCTGCTTTTGTTCAGGTTTGTTCCCTTTGGTTTGACTTTTATGAGCTCTTCTTACCTGTTCCCTTCATCTTTGTTGTACAGGCAAAGAGCATGACAGCTCAATACAGTATGTAGCTGGTGCCAACACCTACCTTTTGTCCAAGTTCTCCAGGCAGCAAGGACTATGCTAACACTGGAACTACTCAGCAGTCAGTATGGTCAGACAGGAAAAGATTGTGCAATATTGACCTCCAATGAATATTGTTGCTTACTTATGTGTCACCTGTTTGTGAAAGGAAAAATGCTAATTAGCCCTTCTCTTGTCCATGCCTTCTCTTGGTCTGCGAAATCTGATTTCATGCAGGAGCTAGAGTGAGTTAAAAAGAAAAAGTCCAACAAAATTAATGGAGAAATGTATCAAACATGAAGAAGTATATCTGAAATGGATTATTCTTGTCACTGAAGACATGTTGTAGATTTTTAGCCGACCACTTCTTTCCTTACACAAGCACAAGAAAATGATTTTTTTAATATGTGAAGAAATAAAGATTTCTTTGAGATTCAAATTAATAATTTATTTCTAATCTTATCAAATAATTAAGTTAAGAATGAATGTTTCACTTTTTGAGTTAAAATCTTGAGATTTATGGGAAGCAAAGCATAATTCAACGTTTAAGAAATATATCATTAAAAGGCAATTTGGTCGATCTTATAATCTCTTCAATCTTAAAATAGAGGATTTCAGCTATTGAATAACTCTCTAACCAGTGAAAATATACATAAAGAGATTCCGAGATTTTGATAGTCATTTAGAAAGTCTTTTGTTTCAGGCTTTTATAACTTTAAAACTTCTGAGAGGATTGTGGTTTTTTTTTTTTTGTTGTTGTTCTTGATGTTTTGGCTTAGTAGAAATAAGTGAAAGTCATTTTCTTAATTACTTGAAAACTGACAAGCTACTTCTCTCCTCCAAATTTTTCCCTTGATTGAACAGTCTTTATTTCACCTCTCTTTGCATTTGTTGTTTCAGAGAAGATGTTACAAGTTTTCAGGAACTCCACATCTGCACCAAAAGTTTGCGTCTTGCTAATTGTGAGCTTTCATGCAGATGGGCCACTGGACCAGTAATTCATGAACTGGTCAATAACTTTCAAGTACATTCCAAAGTTTTGGAATAAGGCCATGAAAAATTTAGAAGCAACTCTACCACCAGTCTTCAAAGAGGACTCACGTTTCTTCCTTTATGTGTTTCAGACAATTTTCCTATGAAATTCTTTCATTTAACTGCTATGAAGTAATGTATTATATACTTCTGATTATCATACAGCAAGATATTCTGTTCAACATCATAAGAGACACCAAAATTATTTAGTGCATTTAGACACAGATAAAAGCATATAGACATAAAACTGCAGGTTCTGGGTTTTCATTGTGTACTCTGAGAGGATGCTGGGATATGGATCCAAATTTTACAGTTCAGATTTCTTTTTTTTTACGCAGGAAGGTAGCTTCATTCTAAGTGCTTAAACCACAAGATCATCATTACAGCACTACATGGTTGCTGTAAAGTTTTGTTTATTCTCTCTTGAATCTCCTTAATCCCATTCTTGTGTATAATGCCTCCATAATCCTTTATTTTTAAGCAAAGATAACATTATTTCAGTAATCCTTGTTCTGAATGGACACTGCTGTATAAATAATTCCATTAACCTGGCTACCCAGATGCAGTTATGCTCCGCTACTGCCTCTGTTCTTCCATGGTCTTTGTTTTCCATAGTGCCAGGAACTAAAAAACTGCTGAGAATCATCTGAGTTTTGGTTTGTGTTTGTTTGTTTGTTGAGTTTGTTTTTTTTTTTTTTTTCGGGGGGGGTATTGGTTTTAATTTTCTGTTTTTGTTTATGAGAAGACAGTGGAAATACAAAAGGAAT
>JAOEHX010042859.1:17576-34536 GCA_025448015.1 Bolborhynchus lineola
ACTCTGCTGGGTATTTTCCTTTTCTTCCATGTCATACTGAAATTAGGTAACTGTAGCTCTGTCCTGGCAGTACTTCAGTGCTCATTCAAAACCAGAGTTTGCTTAAACACTCTCTCCTATTGAAAGGGAGAACTGAGGTGCTTAATTTGGTTCTGGTCTCTTACTGCTGTCTCATGCTTTAGGTTTTCATCTCAGCACCTCCCACATCAGTGCATACGTTATCGAGCTCCAATTGCTATGCCAGCACCTCTTCCCCTTGCACCCAGTGTTGCGCACTTGTGGAACAAGGTGCCAGATGGGAAAACAGAACTAAGCAGGGACACCTCCCTGCCAGCTCAGGACAAATACAGCCACTGGCATCTGAAAGATACTTCCTGGATTTGTGACTGTTATGGCTTGAGAGCTGCTTACCCAGTGGGATGAAACTGACCCTACCCCTTTGTGGAATTGCTCTCATGGGTGTGTGTCGATTTCATTACTCAGCTGACTACAGAAATGAAGATTTAAATGGATGGAGAGAATCTGTTTTGGTTTAGGGCAAACCCTTAGAAATTTAATTGTTAATATGGCAATATTAAAAAAAAATTTTGACTTTGTCACCATGTGTTCACTCTTAGATGCAAAAGCATTTCACTGAGGTGAAGGAAAAGAAAGGCAATAAACGATCAGCTGTTAACTCCCTTCTAGTACAGATCCTAAAATGATGACCATTACATTGTTTACTTGTAGCATGGGAATCTTCCACGTAAGGGTTTATGCAGAACAAAGAAATGCTGCATGGAGGGATGAGAAAAGCCCAGAAAGATAAAACACTGTGAAATACCACTTTGTCTTGTTGCAGCATGGCATAAGTATAAGGCAGTGTAGCCTTGCTGGGCATCTTACTACCATGATCGCTGTTTAAGAAACCCCAACCAAACAGATGCTTCATTAACACATATTTTTTTGCAGTCTCACACCTACAGTATTTTAACCTGCAGGAGCAGTTCATCCCTTATTCCATTCTTTCCTCCTTCATCAGCCGAGTAGCTCATGTCAGATGAGCTACGAACTCCTCCGTCACTGCGTATACACTTTGGTGATATCAACACATTTTCCTTCGGGAGGATCGTAGCCGGGGAGGGGTGGGGTGTAACTGGGTCCTTCTCTCTCAAAGGGGAAAAGCCCCTCATCTCGCCTGATTGCTGCTTGATACAACTCCTCCGATTCAAGGCGCAGTTCCTGTAGTGCCTCTTGCTGAGCTTCTACCATGCTCTGAATTGCCGCCTTTTCTGTGTTATCTTGTTTCTGCTTAAACAAACACCACTTTTTCAGAAGTAAAACTCTTCTTTCAGTCTCCTCAGGTGACAGATCAGGAAGACTTCGCACCCTGATGCAAAGGAAAACAACACTGTCATAAAAACAGCCTGCACCTGAAGAGCAAATCAGTGCGAACAACTAACCAAAAACCCCACCACCAGCATAAAACCCCACCAAAGCCAGAGAGTACATTTCCTTTATGCAGTGTCTGTCTCAAAGTTTTCTGGTCGGTCTAACAGGAAATCCATGTTACTGCTTTTTTCCACTACTTCTAGCAGTGGAAGCAAATCAGATCTATTTTCCATGGTTCTGTCTTGGTGGAAGCGGACAAGGCTTTGTCCCAAGGCTGGCACTGCGCTGCTGTTTTGCAGAGAGAACTAAGTGTTTCTACCATGCATGCATGCGCACAGTGAAAGACTGACCTGTTGCTATCTGAGTACTTCACTGGTGTTATAAAATCCTCAATTGGAATAAATTCTGGGGCAGCTTTTTCCAACTTTTTAATCTTCTTTTTCATGCGATCCTTCTGTGCTTGCTCTCTCTTCACATCCACCTTCTTCTTCTTCTTTGGTTGTGCTCTACAAGGGAAATAATGGGTGTGAATGAAAGAAGATATTTTGTCATTTAATTACACACCAGCAGCTTTCACCTCCACTTTGCTTTCTTAAGGAGTGTTCCTTCCCATTGCTTAATTTGGTCTCCAGTGAGGTTCCTGCCATGAACTTTATTCAAGTAACACAGTTTTCCAGGTGGCAGTAGCATGTCCTGTGAGATTTGCTGCAGGGAGCACTGTGCCTGCCTGAGAAAAGCAATCTCCAGTTTTGTGCTTAACATCAGAATGGTGGGAGGAAGTGCCACAGAAACTGAACTGGAATTGGTCAGGTGCAGCAGAGCGGGTAACAGGTTTGTCTGCAGTATTCCTGTCCTCCCGCATTAAAGAGGAGACCGAGTGGTTTCACACATCCTGCTAAAATTTCCACGCTTGGAACCAAATTCAGGCTGCAGATGTTACTCTGTTGTTGTACTTCCTCATGCAGATCCAGTATTCCCAAGGTAACATACGGCACACTCCCCAAACACAGACGAAACCCTCACAGGTGGCCTATGGTGGGGTATCATTCCTGCCTTGCAGACTGAACAAACAGGTGCTCTAGTGTGAAACAGCCTCTCTGATGGTACCAAACAGTGACATGAATATTTTAAGTCTAATTACATCAAAATAAAACATACCAAAATGTAGCCTATATATAAATGCAGGCAGTCCAGTGTTAACACTTCATGGTACAGTATTTTCCGTTCAAGGCTTTCATTTGCATTGGTGCTCAAAGGAGCACAGCATAAATGAATTATCTCAAACCATGTTCGGTGGCTGAGGAAGTAAATTCACACATGTATCAAGTGGTAGTTGCATAGGTTACCATTAAATTCTCAGGAGGCCAGCAGTCCTCAACAACTGTTACATACAGTGACTTAAAAGCAAACACTTACAGTTAAAAGTTAATTTGGGCTTTCGGAGATTTGCATTTCCCTATGGATGAAAACACCTCCGTATAAATCTACGGAAGTTGCACTCACCTCATGGGGAGAGACGCCCTGAACGCCAGCACCGAACTCTGCCAGTGACTCCCCCGGGATGGAACTGCCTGGGGCAGCCAGGAACTGAGGAAGGAAATGGGACATAAAGCATGAAGAGAAGCTGACTGTGATGCCACTCATTCTGCACAAGAGCTATTTGTTACAATAAATATATACAGTTAACAATATCAGTTGCATACAGTTGTATATCTACATGAATCACAACACCGGGTTTTGAACCATCATGGCTACTTAATTCATGGCCGTCTCCAGTGTGTGCCCGGCGATGAGAACCTCACGTTCCGGGGGTACACCACACCGAGGCCGCGTGCTGCCGGTGGGGTGAACCCGCAGGGCCGCGGCGGGTGCAGCACACACAGTTTTAACGATCGGAGCAGCTCCGTTCTGAGCTCCGGTGCCGGCTCTGAGGCGCGATTCCGGACGCAGAGCCCCCGCCGCTCACACCACCCAAGGCCGCCGCCGGTCCTCCCGCCCCGCTGCCCGCGCCCCGTGCTCAGCCCGGAGCCGGGATCGGGGTCGGGATCGGGGTCAGGGTCGGGGTCGGGATCGGGATCGGGGTCGGGATCGAGGTCGGGATGGGGTCGGGATCGGGGTCGGGGTCGGGATCGGGGTCGGGATCGGGGTCGGGATCGGGTCCCGGGGTCGGGATCGGGATCGGGTCCCGGGATCGGGTCCCGGGGTCCGTTACCGCTGCTGCACCGCCGGGATGAGGTGTTCGAGGGTGCGGAGGTGGCCCCGGGCGTTGCCTTCGTGTCCTGCTGCTCGTGGCGCCCCGTGGGGTTCCCCGCGCAGGGGCAGGTGCTGCTCAGAGCCTTTCCTTCCAGGCCCTTCCCGAGGGCGTTCTCCCGTTGGAACGCTCAGTTTAAGTTCTTGGGGGTTGATTTCGCGCTCTCCGATCGCACCTTTCCCTCCCCTGACGCCTCATTCGGCTCTGGGTCCCCCGTGCCCCGCTCCACCTCCTCCGGGCTCTGCGCTGTCTCCCCACGATCTGTGTCTGTTCCGTGCGCAGGAGCCTCACCGTCCCGTTTAAACTTTAACGCGTACAATAACGGGCTATTTCCTGGAATAACTTGGAATAAATTACTGAGCAGGAGCAGCAAAAGCAGTGTGGAGATGCTTGAAGAGCTCTGGATGTGTGGGAATGCGGTGGTAAAGGTGTGGAGCGCAGCTTTGGGGGCATCTTGGAGGTCTGGTTTCTGTCTCCTGAAGCGATTGAGATTCCAGATAGGCTGCTTCGCTTGGCCTCTGGATGGCCTCGCAGCAGGTATTGCCTTTAGAAGGGGATTGCTGCCAAACCAGGTCTTCATGTACCTGAGGCTTTAATGGGAAAAATGCAGGAAAAGAGACTGAAACATGGCAGGGGAGAAGCAGCATCTGAGTGGAGCAGCACAGGCTGCAGGGGAATGGATGCTCGGGCATCACTGCTTGGGCTTCTGTTCTGAACAGTTAAACTGGGCTTTGCTCTCTCATGACAGTTTAAGCTTCAGGTGAGCTCCCTGTGGCTCAAGGTTAACCATAAACCAAAGGTTAAACCGTGGCTGTACCTGGCTGCCTCGGAATTCATCCTTTTTTAACGTGGACACGGTTCTTTATGAACATCTTTCAGCTGTAAATTCTCTCTGTAATCCCTGCATATGAATGCTGTGGCTTTATTAAAGCCATATGCTAAATGTTTGCTACTGAGCACCAACATCCTGTAATCACAGAAATGCTCCTTTATTTGCATGTACAATATGCTTTTTCCAAAGGGAGAACATGGAGCACTCCTCTTATGTTGGGATCAGGTCCTTTTCCTTTGTGGATTGTGATTTCTGCTGTTGGTAACTGCATGCAGCCAGTCAAATGGAGAGTGTCCTTCTCTTAGTCCAGCGTGGACAGGAGAGGTGATGTGAGATGGTTGGAGAAGGCAGGAATTCCAGCAAGTAGCTCTGCAGTCTGGGTGTCTCTTGCCAGCTGGAAGGGGCCATGGGAGCGTGTCAGAGGCTGCTGTCAGAGGGAGCTGTGAGTTGGAAGCTGGAAATGCACCATGGAGAAGTCATTGCAGGGTGTTAGAACTTTTCTTGCTTGCTGTCATAGTTCAACCTGTACATCTAAAAGCAGCATCTTGAGTAAGCCATGCACTGGCATGTGGTGTCGGTCCCTTCACTGCATCAGGTGAATTCAGGGATGCTGGAGACATCCCATTCTTCCTGCGTGTATCCGCCAAGGCAGCAGCGCGTTCATCTGCAGCTCGTTTTCTCTCTGTGCAGCAGCAGGGTGCAGCACTTGAGGAGGGTTCCTCTGGTTAGAGCATCAGCTGGGTACCTCACAGGCCCGGAGCTCCCATCTCAGCACTGGAATTCCCTGAGCTCCCAGCATATACCATCGGTGAGATTCCACTCGTGGCAGCCCAGTTCTCCTGGACTGAGGCCTTACAGGATCCCAAGTCTTACATGCCTACAAGGATTCCAGAAACGTGGCATTTCCTACCTTTGATTGACTATTCCTATCAAGTTGGCTTAAGGTGCTTCCATTTACAGTGTGACTCGTGCTCAGGCAGCTCTGTACTCACACCCCCAGAGTTCGAATGGTGCAAATCAGGTAAAGAATTTGATGGCAAATAGGAGAATGAGCTCAGCCTGCCTTACGTTAGCTCTGTGGGATCAGGCAGTGCACTTGCTGCAGGCATTGTGTGACATGAGGGCAGGGAGAAAAGAAAAGAGGAAAAAAGGAAAGGCGTTGCCCCACAGCTTTCTTTTTGTCTTATCAGCGGACTCTAAATTAATCTCCCCTCCTTTCCTCCTCCACAAAAGGAGTGTGCAAAGAAAGAAAATCTGATACAGTCTTGTTGCCTTCCGTGCTGAAAAGCTGAGCAAAATCTCTTGCCATTTACAGCAGGAGAAGGCAGTGAAAGCTATTGCTTTAGGTAAGTGATAGCCACCGCAACAGGAGGCTTACAGCTGCCTCCATGAACAGGAGACTTGTTTCAGCTCACAGAGGAAGCGGCTGCCGCGTTCAGAATGAACACCACGAGAGTGAATGAGAAATGTCTGTGTAGGAATTACATCCTTGGAGGTTTCATAACTCCAGCCTTTTCTTACATAGATGCCAGCACATTTGGTTCACAAACCAGACAAGAGAGGGCACATTAGGGCTTCATGGAGCCCGTGTGTATGTATGGGAAATCTGGAGTTCACATCCACATCCTCCTCAACCACAGTTTGCTTCCTACTGCTGGCTTGTGGCTTCTCTCTCACCCCTTTCCTTGTGGCTGGTGTTTTAAGGGCCCCATCTTAATGCTGTCTGCAGAGGAAATGATAGTTTTAATCTGATGTCTTTCTTCTAAGCCCACTGATGGATGAAGTCCTGAAATGATCAGGACTTAGTACACTGGGAACACCTGAGCGGTGGCTTGGTATTGAATCACTGTATGAAACAACTCCTGTGCTCACGTAATTCCTATTGCTGACACTGTGCTCTCCTCCTGAGCAGGTATTTGTGGTGCTAAGATGGAGCCTTCCCCGTTTAATAGAAGACAATGGACTTCACAGTCCTTGAAAATCACTGCAAAAGAGCTTTCTTTAGTCAACAGGAACAAGACATCAGCTCTCATGGAGAGGTTCTCCAAGTAAGTGCTGTGAGGCTGCTGTGTGTGCAGGTTGCCAGCTGCTACCTTAAGCAATGCTTCACTGGCAGTTGCTGTGCTGCTTTAATATGGCTCTGTAAGGCATTTCAGCTCTGGTTTAATGTGTGCTGGGCAAAGGTTTCTCTAGTTGCTGATGTTCTATTGTTTCAGGGGTCAGAATTAGAATATCTTCTTCCTGCTGTCAGAAAGTCAAGTGGAATGTTCTCTGTCAAACTACAAATGGCATTTGGTTTTGAGGGCAGAGTGTGGGAATGTAGGTGGCTGTTGCCATAAGGGTTTTACTTCAGCAGAAACAGTCTTGAACTGCTAAACAGTGCTTGAACTACGTAGGCTTCTCTGTTAACTTAGCATTTCATGCCTGGTACCCACAAGTAGCAATAATACATTACCAGTGAATTTGAGACCAGTTAGAAACTGGTGGTGACATGAAACCCTCTAGGAAGAGGTGTCACAGTAGCTATGTTCTTCACACGTCCCCTTCCATTTTCTCTGAGAGACAGGTGATGGGTTACAGGCAAATCACAGTCATTTTATACACCGAGAAAGCTGAGTGGTGGTAGCCAGTAGGTGTTTTCTGGAAAAGCTTTTAATTCCTTAAGGAATTATATAGACTACAGCTTAGTTTTTCAATGGGATTTGGGCAGCCAAGTCTCCTGGGTTATTGCATTAATAGTGTAGCAAGGTTTTGGAGTGTTTAAATGCTGAGGGTAGGAGAAACTTTCTGGAGTCTGTTAGATGGGTAATTGGCAACCTGGACTTCACACAAACGCAGCTCTTTAAGTTACTCTTCAAGTAACTCTGCCCAGGACACAGTCCTTAAAGAAGCTGCTTGCTTTGACTGCTCTTGTTAAGGTGATTTATTCCCTCACTGAAGCTTGATTACAGAACCTGGTCATCTTGCTGCATGTTGCTAATCCTTTGAAAAGGGCTTACTGGAGGTAATCCAAACTGCTGTTCCCTGATCAAGAAGGGTCCCTCTACATAAGCAGCATCAGTCCCTTGGAAAAACACGGTCCTGCTTTGCCACCACTGACACTCACAGTGAAGAGCATAATTTTTCTAAACTGCTTTTACCTAAACATTTGTACATGAAACCATTTATTTCATTCCATAAAGTGTTTAGATTATCAGTTTTGTCACATCAGAGCCATGCAAATTGCAGCAGCAGAGACTTGAGCAGTGTGCTATGGTGGGGAACTTCCAGTCCTTGTTTGTTCTCCAGCGTGGTACTTGACTTTCACTGGCATGGCCCTCCGTGGCTTCTTCCAGTAGTGAGCTCTCTGCCTCCAGAATCTTCCTTTCTCAGCATGTCTCATTCAATACTGGGAACCTTTAGAGTACAGAGACATAGGTTAATACGCTTGCATTGATTTAAAGAGGGACAGCGACGCTCCTTTCAGTCTGTACAATGAATGCAGCTTGGTGGAGCAGGAGTAAGTAAGGGTGCGATTTGTCTACTCTCTAGTGTAACAAGAGGAGGAAATTACATAGGAGCACACTATTTACAGCAGGAAAAAAACAAATGTTATAAAGAAAAACTTGTAATAGAGCAGGTATCTGCACATGAGATTATTTCTCTTAGAAGGAACTATGATCACATAAGTTGTGGGTTTGGTAGCAGCCACTGTGTGAAGGCTAAAGCTAGTGACTGTAATATTAGTGTCTTGTTTACTGCATGTAACACAGTCACAGTCGTGTCAGAAGTAGAATTCCACAGATAAGAAAGGTAGAAACACCATTTGCCCCAGCAGCTGTTGGGTGACACTTCTTCCCTTTAGAAGGCAAAGCTCTGCTTACAAATGGCAAAATGTGTCACGTCTGACTAATCTGTGCATCTCAAAAGCAGAGTGGGCTCACCCTGTGCAGTGCAGGGGCTGTGGGTGTGCTGCTGCCCATGGGGGGGTGTGCAGATTGCTGGGAGTTTCCTCTAGCTTCTTAAAGGACTTTGATTCATGATCCAGGGTGGCTTATCTTCAGAGGGCTGTGATTACTGGTTCCACTGCTGGGATGGTTCAGCTGCTCTTGAAGCAACTGCTGAATTGGTGCAGTTTACAACCCAGTGCAGTAGGATGAACTGGCACTTCTGTAGATGCTCTGCTTATGCCAAGCTGCGATTTGTCACAGCTCAGCAGCTGCTGGATCAATAGCTGAGTTATTCCTGCAAGGGGGCACAGCAGACAGCTGCCTGCTGAAAACAATACAGCTATTCCAAGGTAAACTGTCTCGATTTGAGACTCGGAGTGCTTAGGGAATGAAAACAATAGTCATGTGTGTTATTAGTGTAAACTGAATGACTTAAAAATGTCTGTTCACTTTGCATTGCTCTGGTGCTGTTTGCTGCTGTTTTTCAAGTGTCTGGTTTAATTTGGTAAGCCCAGGAAGTGCAGGGAATCCTTGGGGCGGGGACAGGGGGACCCAATCTCAGCTGTCTTAAAAAGCATTCAGTATTCTGATTTAAAATCGTTGTGTTGGGTTTTTTTTCTCTCTTTCTTCTATCTCAAAGGTATCAGAAGGCAGCTGAAGAAGCCACTGCTGAGAAAAAAAGAAGTGTAAGTATTTGTTTCCTGGGCAATAAGCAAGAGCCTGCAATAAGGACCTACCCTAATGTGCTGTGACAGTTGATTTTTGGAATATCAAAGTTGCTGCCGTGTGTCCTACAGAAAACTTGGCTTAAACATAGTGTTTGCTTTGACTCATTCCCCCTACCCATTCCCAATGTGAATGAAGGGAAAGCAAATGAAGTTCCTTGCCCAAAGCTATCTGTTGAGTCACCAATTCTCTCCTTAGCAAAAGGCAAAATGAGTTAACCACAACACATGAATATCCACCTCTTTGTTCTTAGCTGTAGGCAGTGGGGTGGTACCTCTTCCTTTCTTAACTAAATTTATAAGTCTGCTTACAAGAAGCCACCAGCCTGTCTTAAATGTAATGTGTGTGCCTCTTTAATAGCTGTAGAGTCCCTTAAGGGGGATCTTCTCTGAAGAGCCTTACAGGGTTCAGACCCCTGGATGAGGGAGAGCATCCTTTTTGGCTGTGTTACAGTCTCACATTGCGTTGCACTTACTGTTCTTGGGGGGTCAGAGGACCTTGGCTGAAGTGCCAGGCACTAAGATGGATGGTTGTTGTTGTTCACACACATCCTCAGGTTCATTTCTGTTTAAACATTTTCAGGATATATGGGTAAGTCTATGGTAGACTGTGCTGCCCTCATCTCTTTGATGCTTGGGAGTCACTCTTTTGCCTATGCAGGATAAAGGTGTGGTAAATGAAGCATCCTAAAAATTCCTCTCCGATCTTAAATTGTCATTGCTTGTGTGATCAGGGAACAGGCAAGTTCCAAGCAAGAACATGCATGTGAAGTGTGCTGGGTCCAGAGGTGCTCCTGTGGAAACCTGCTGGGCCATTTCCAGTCCTTCTGCTACATTACATTTGCCTTACAGTTTAGTACTTTCTTTCAAATGCAGTCAGCACAAGCTGATTTTGTTGGAAGTGTAGGTGCATTCAAGTTAATTTGCAAAGCAGCATTCAAAATGTGACCAGAAGAGTAATAGGGTGAGAGATTTAAATCCTAATATAGCTGCTAATCCTGTTTAATTCCTGTAAGCCCTGCAGACCTGTTCCACTTGCAGCGAGCCTGAGACATAGTGGTCTCCATAAGGGAGAGAGAGTAAAAATGCAGTGATGATATTGATGTGAATGAATCGAACAGAGGCTGTGTTACTCTGGGGAGAGGTGACTTCTTGTAAGTAGAACCAGTCTGAGAAGCACTTGCATGTGAGGGTCGTTGCTGCCCCATCTAATTCCCAGTGGTGAGGCAGCGCTTGCAAGCTTCTGTGTGTGTTTCCTGCTGAGAGCTTTCGATGTGTTGAGTGAAATAGAAGGGAAAAAGCCAGTAAATGGTCTGGTATTTATAAATGGAAGCAAAAAGGTGTTTGTTGTCAGTGTTTAGCCTGAGCCTTATACTGGGTGGCATAAAACACTCCAGGCGGATCTCTTGTAGCTCGAACACTGCTGTTAACTGATAGTAGAAATACATAACTCCAAAAGTGATGGTTTCTGAAAGCTAACCTAAGCTTTTTGGAAGGCCTGCCCTGATTGTTGTCTTCTGAAGCAGCTGGAAGACATTGCAGCATTTGGCACACACCCACCCCTCATATGGCTGCTTTTGCTATTGTTTGCTCCTTCTGGGACCAGAGACCCTCCGGAGGAGTTGGGTCCCCTTTCCTTCATGTGTGGATTGAAGCCTTTTGTGCCATTTAACTCATCAGGGCTTGACTCCCTTTTCCCTTATAAGGCCATCCTGTTTGCTCACTTCCTGCTTTAGCTCCTGACTTTTCTCCCCCCTCCTTCCTTTCCTATCCTGGATGCTTTCTCCATGTGGCACAGTTGTAACTATTCACAGCTGTCTGAAAAAGCAGAGAGCTGAGCTCAGTGCTGAGCCTTCAGCTTCCTTTCGCATAGAAAGGAAGTGCTTTAATGCTTCACCAGGCATAAAACTGGAATTAACTTCTTGTTCTTTGTAGAACACAGAAAACCTTCCTCCTCATTTCAAAAGGGGGAATCTGAGTGTGCTAAAGAAGAAGTGGGAGAATCCAGTGCTGGGAACGGAGTCTCAGAAGGAAACGCTACGAAACAGCTGTGCTGAGGTTAGGCACAAGGTTACGAACCCCGGGCTTGGAGTCGGGAGCAGCCCCGCTTCTTCCCCAGAGGAAGAGCAAAGCCTGGGGACTGCTGCTCCATCCCCTGCGGGCATCCCTGGCCAGCCCCAGCATCCCGGTGGTGACAGCAGAAAGTCCAAAAGCCGCTCAGCAGAGAGTGGCAGAATGGAAAACTGTCTGAGAGAGCCCAGAGAGGTGGAGAAGGCGGATGCCAGCGAAAGCACGGACTCTTCGGGGAAGATAGAGAAGTACAGCGTTCCACTGACCAAACTCAAGATGATGTTCGAGAAGGGGGAAGCGGCCCAGCCCAAGGTAAGGATCAGTCCTCTGCAGTCGGGAGAGAAATGAAACCTCTGCTGCCTCCTGGGCATCAGGAAAAGTCCCTGGAGGGAGTGGTTCCTCTCTGTTGACTCTGCAAATAATTGTACTCATTGTTTTAGTTGAAACTTAACGTTGTGGGTGTTAATAACTTACTTCAGCTGCACTGATCCAGGCAGGGTGCTTGCGCTTGGGGCTGTTGGGGATTGCTCCGTGGAGATGTGAATTTGTGAAATGGGTGCAATTGAAGAGAGAGGAGTATGGGGTTTATCAGCTGTGGGGTTTTTAAGCGAGTTGGGTTTGTTTGTATGGTGTCTGAGGATTAAGATGAGCTATGTGAGCATGAATGGTGTAAACCAATATATGTATTGAAAGAAGTAACTGTTTGAAGTGAGCTCAACAACCTCGAGTGGTTGCAGTTGAGGTGGAAGTACTGCCGGAGTTAAGGGGTTTTCTGTATGTATCAGTGAGTCACACGCAGGCACATGCAGAGAGATGTCTGTGCTGTGAAATACTCCCATCCTTTCCTTGCTGTTCTCTCATCTTTCCATCTTAAATGTTTCTTATGGGGGGAGAGGGGGGGACTGAGCAGAGATAGGCAGCCAGGCTCCTGCCTTCACTAGTTTTGACTTGCAAATGCACAGGGCTTGCATTTTTCCTACAACTGCTCATGAAATGTGATCCTGCATGTGGACTGCAGACTCTGTGTCCCCGGGGAGTATTGCTTAACTAGAAAATGAGTTGCATATGCGAGTGACTTGCAGCATAGTCCTGAGGCCTTGATGCTCGTGGATTTTCCAGTTTTCTCATAGTTTCCTTTCCTTCTGGCCTTTGTTTGACTGCGGGTGGTTTTCTCGCCGTCTTGAGCAAACCAGGCCATTTCTGTGCTGAAGTTGTTTAAATATGCAACAGTTCAGGGCTTCGGGGGAGCACCTCAGTGGTTCAGGGGAGGTTTGGGGCTGTACGTAGGAATTTCACAACTTGGATTTTTGTAGGCTTTTGTCATTGTGTGAGAGCTGTCCCGTCCACTGGAGGGCTGGGCTGTGGAGGGTGATGTGATAGCGCTGCTCTCAACTCTTCCTGTAGGGTTAACCGGGATTCCACAGGAAAAGTACCGTTTTGCAGATGGGCTTCAAGGAACTTTAGCTTAGCCTGGGGAATAAATTGTTCTGGAGCTCTGGAACTGATATTTCTGTCAAGTTTAGAAACTCCAAGATCGTTGAAAACCGCCTGAGCGCAGTCAGTACTGTACAGGAGGTGCGCAGCTCTTCAGGTTAGCTTCAAAGTATGGTCCTGTTCCAAGTGCATCTGGTTACTTTTCAGTTTTAGAAGAGAAAAGGCACAAAGTGCTCTGAAGTGCGAGTGTATGGGGGAGAGGGGGTGTCTTTGTCATGAGAAAGCACTATGGTGAGGTTCCTGGTTCTGGGAGCTTACCTGAGGGCTGGAGGGTGATGTCATGCAGTCCCATTCAATGAAGATGCTGAAGCACTCTGGGGACACAGCTCTTCTTCACTAAGGTAGGAAGCAACTATGGCAGTGGTATAAATTTGCCTCCCTGCAAGCGCTGCCGTTGCCTCTTCCATTTATGCTTTGCCTGCACTCTGTGGATTGCTAAAGCCCTGGTTTAAGTGCATGCAAGACCTCAGAGGATCATTTAGGTTCCAAAAGAACTTTATGAACATCAAGGCCAACTGTAAATTCAGCTGAGATGGCAGTTTTTCTTGGCGTTTACGTAAGTCTTAAGGTAAAAGTGCTGTCAGAGCTTTGCTGATAAAACATCTGTAGAAGCCACATAGCAAAATGGCTGTAACTTCATGGCAGCTTTTAGATAAACCACCTTGCCTGGTTGCTGGGCAAGCCTGTGGCAAGAATCCAGATTAGATCCTGGATTTCCTGACTCAGACACCCACTCTAAACAAACCTATTTTCATTTCCAGGGTTTGCTTATGCAAAACCTTCTAGTTTCTTCATTTATTCATTCAGATCTTGCTCTATCTTCTGCAATTTAGATAAAAGGCAGATCTTTTTTATTGCATCTTCATGGAGAAAGCTGCTGTAACCATGCTAGAGGCAGGCACGTCAGTCTGGATTGGTTCATCATTAAGCAAAGCCTGGATATCAGCCCTTTCATCAACTACAAAGGATTCTTCCCGTAAGTGATAGCAAAAGAGAACACAAGGAAGAGCAGAAGAAAGGAAATACTGCAGATCTGCTTTGCTCCTTCTTACAAAGCTGTCTGCAGCTTGGTTTGTGTTCTTCCTTTAAGGCAGAAAACTTACTGTCTCGTGTAACAAACCTCATGTGCAGGGTCACACTTGACACACTTGGTATATAATGAAATAGGTGTAGCTTTTAGCTGGTCTTTTGCCCAACAACTCTTTGTGCCTCAGGCAAAATGCTGTTAACTCTGAGGTACTTCTGCACTCTTCTCTTTTGTCTTAGAACCTCGGGGCTTTCCACACACAAGGAATGCTTTATCTCTTTTTGCAAGTAGCAGAAGCTGTGGCATGGGAATTGTGGCCCAGCCAGGACTGTGAAGGAACTGAGTGCCATAGGCATAAGGCTGGAAGTCAGGGATTCCTTCGTGCAAAAGGTGTTCCCTTCCTCAGCCAGAATCACCCTAATGACTTTGGTTGGTCAGTCTGTTGATTGTAATGGGAAAGGATCCTCATCTTCCCTTTGTTAAGCCATTGTTATTATTATTACTCTGCTTTTTTCCCTACAACATAAAACTGCCGCTATAAAATGTACATAACATTGACTTTATATATAGGTTTTAGTATAGAGACCTATACAGAAATATCTCTGAACTCTAAAGCTTTTGTATTTTGGTGGTTTGGATTTTTACTCTCAAGACTTAATTGTGTTATACTTATCTACAGAGAAGTTCTTCAGGTGAAACTGTACCTGCAGATGTCTGAGGTGGCAAAGAGGACAGGGGAGAGGAGCTGGCAGGACTGGGACACTTGGAGTACTCATTAACTCAGTCTGGTTTAGCTGCTCATGAGATGGCTGCCTCTGAGAATTGACCTTTTGCTGCTGCAGTGGATTCCACAGTGAGGTGGTGTGATGGGGGGAAGCTCTTTGCCCCCGAGTCGGTACTCACCGGCCTTCAGGAGCATCCTGCAGAGGCAAGCAGAGGATGTGTTTCTGATGGGTATTGAATCCTTCACTGCTGATAAAAATACGGAGGTTTTGATCGTCCTCTCAGCATGAGGGCAGTTCAGCATCATGTTGCTGGACTATGGGGGGAATAAATGGAGATGTGATTCTGAAACAAAAGAGAATGAGAAGAGGTTTCCTGAACAAATCGCCCATCTAATTTGTCTTTTTCTCCTGAAGAGTACTGATGGTTTCTTTCAGTGAGGCTGGAAGCCCAGGTGCTGGATCTCAATTACTTAAGACCTTTGTTTCCTGGGAGTGAGAACTTCCTTATGCACTCTGCTGCCGGTTAAACTTTGCGTGTTAATATTGTAAGCTTGGGGTTTGCTTTGTAGCTTTGTCACTCGTGCTGTGTGCCAGAAAACGTGTGTGGTGCCATATGATTCAAACACAACCCCCAAAGCCAGGGCAGTGTAAAATAGGGGTTTCAGGTGGGCTTTTCTCTTCTGCATCTTCAGAGGATCATGTCTTCAAGTGCATTCTGCCTGCAGTGGTGATCTTTGGATACTAGTCCAAAGTTAGACCCTTTGAATGAGGGAATTGAATTTGAGAGCTTCAGAGTTGTGGGTTCGAGGTGACATTAAAGCTGAATGAGAAGCGCCTCAGAATAGTTTGTCCAGAACGAGGAATCTGCAAGTCTTTACAAGTGTGCAGACACTCCCAAACTGAGCCTATCGACGCTCGATGGAAGGAAAAGACTTGTCATAGCTGAGCTCTTTGCCAGGAAGAAAAGTTACCAAAGTCTTAAAACCCACAAAAATAGAAAATATTTCCCGTGCTAATGGAAAAAGAGGGGTTCCAGCTGCAGTTTGCTCTCGTGGTGAAGTTGCTGCTCTGTGTGCCAAAGCAGTCTGATTTGTCACAGTGATTATCTTACACTGCAGTTCTGTTAAATAAAACCTTGGAATTTCCTTCAGTTTGGTGACCAGCAAATAAGAAAGTTGTTGGAAGCCGGTGGGGGGGATGTGTGGTTGGAGCATCTTGCCAAACCTGCCTTTGTCCTTACATTAGCCCCAGTCTTCATTTCCAACCAGCTCTGTGATTAACTCTTCCTAGGGAGGGAGCAGAGATCTACCCCCTTTTAGTATTTTCTAGGTTGACTTTCAGGTATGGAAGCTTCCACCCTCGATGCAGTTGAATTGAACTCTGCACTTCATGAGCCTTTCTCAAAGGTGCTGACATTTCTTCTCACTATTTCTTTTATTGAGCATCAGGTTTGGGGAAGTTGGACTCAGTAAATGAATATCAACTCTAATTGAGCCAGCCAGAGCATCTGTGTGGCAGTGCTGCAAAGCACCCTGCGCAGCACTGCTGCCTTCCACGGAGTGCTCATCCTGGATATCTGAGAATATTTATCTCTGGCTCTCTCCTGCTTAAGCTTCAGCCTTATTAGACCTAATTAGGGAATTATTTGGTATCCAATGCATAAGCTGCTCAAATCAAAACGAGTAACTTCAGATAACTTTCATTACAATAGTATTTATTCTTCTTTCTATTGCTGAGTATCAGTGCAAATTACTGATAGCTCATTCCTTTCATCTGTTTTCTGATTTTAAGTATTCATAAGATGACCTTGAACGTTAGCTTCAAAAGAAACTGTATGAAATGGAGGAATATAGACTGGAGTTTCATATTTGCAGTGATAAGTGCCTACAAATCTAATTTTTGTGGTTCTGGGACTTTTCAACAAAGATAACTGCTCAAAGGGCATGTGCTGCCCCCTACAAGAGAGGGTTTTCCAAGTGGGAGAGGGTTGGGTATTCTGTGACCAAACCTGATATTGGTTAAATAAGATGTCCCTTGCTCCACTTGTTTCTGCCTGTAAAGCAGATTTGCTACTGACACCTATGGAGCTTAAAGGCTTACAGGGGACAGTCTTTGTGCAGGCAGCTGATAGGTGGCTCTTGTCTCTCCCAGGTCCCCAGAGAGCAGAGGAAGACAGCAGCTGGGAGGAGGATCTCTGAAAACAGCCTCTCTTCAGAGGACTTTGATGTTGGCCAAGGAGAGAAGAGCCTCAGCACATCAGGTCAGTAAAACCTCCTGCTTGTGGATTGTGGTTTAGTTTGGGAAATAAACACCACAGCAGAAATAACTTTTGCCTGTCAGAAATGGAAGGGAGTGCATCTTCCATCTGTAAAGTCCATGTAAGCGTTGCATTAGGTTAATGTCTGGAATTGTAAACCCTTAAACCCCTAAGCATGGGAAGCCAATGCACAGGAGGAAGTTCTTCCCCGTGAGGGTGCTGAGGCGCTGGCACAGGGTGCCCAGAGAAGCTGTGGCTGCCCCATCCCTGGCAGTGTTC
>JAOEHX010042859.1:36108-48131 GCA_025448015.1 Bolborhynchus lineola
CTGCCAGGGATGGGGCAGCCACAGCTTCTCTGGGCACCCTGTGCCAGCGCCTCAGCACCCTCACAGAGAAGAACTTCCTCCGTGTACCTAACCTGAACTTTCCCTGTTTCAGTTTAAACCCATTACCCCTTGTTCTATAGCTGGCATTCTTTTTCTTTCTGCATTTCTCTAGCTCTCTGCATGTTTGTTTTAAAACCAACTCGATCCTGTATTGCACATCAGCTATAGGCTAGGGAAAACCGAGGCACAATAAGATGAAGTGACTTTCAATGTCATATAGTGCACAGAACTTGCATCTCTTGGCCTGCAGCTTTGGGATCTCCAGTCAGTTTTCCTCCCTTCTGCTTTTCACCTCCCTTCAGGTCTTCTCACTCATTATCTGACTCCAGTTAGACTCTTGTGAATGAACCTGTGCCCATTTTGCAGCTATTTGGTGAGGAAATGAGCAGTTAATGAATCACGGTGAAGTGTTGCAGCTGAAGGGATGGCAAGAACCTAATTTTTGTTAAAAAGTGCTTTAGTGCATTGCTGGAACTGCCTGATATTTTGTCTAATGATGGGGACTTTTATTGCTAAAGTATTGTTTTTATTAAGGAGAGTAATAAATTTTAAGAGGATTGGCCTTTATAAGTTAGGAAACTTGTCTTGGAACTGAAAGCTGAAAAGAATGGTTCTAAGCTCTGGAGGATTGTGTGTTTCCTGGGTATCTTTTTAGAAGGGCAAAAACTGAACTGAGTTCTGAATTTCATATGCACTGTGGGCCTAATTCTCCAACCCTTGGGAGGAAAGTTGAGTAAACTTCACTGCGTGAATGGAAAGGAATTGCAGCCAGTGCAGCAAATCTGATTAACTGCTGATTGCAGCATCCTGTTTCTCACCTGGATCCAGTTTGTTAGATTGCCCTTTCTAGTTTGTGGCTCAGATTGGTGGCTGATCCACTAAATGGATGGCCTCCAGGCAAGAGACTTACCATCAATGTCTCTTGATGCAGATCCCCAGCGATCTCAGCTGGGGAGTGTGGCTTCAGCCTGGTGCTTGTAGGATGTCCCATTTGGCAGTCTCTTGATTCTAGCCTGGCACTTTGACAAGGGCAGCACATAAAATGGAGCAAACAACAGTTTCTGAGGCCAGTGCTTGCAGTACTTCTGTGTTCCAGCAGCAGCCGTTAACTCTTGGATGTTCTCCTTCCCTGCAGACAAAGCAGCCAGGGCTCTTTTGGTACGGTAGTGTGGTATTTGTACTTCCCTTCTCTTCCAATATGTCACATCTGTGCTACAAAGGAAAGCCATAATCTCTTAGGAACAACTATTTTGAGGGCACTGTGGTGTAATTAGGCCTGCATTAAAACTGATAGACACTTACGGTTGGTTAGAGTAAGGATGAGAAGCGATCCTTCCCATGCATTGCAAATGGTAAAGGAAGGGGAGGTAAAGATGATGGACAGCACGTTTAGAGGTCAGATACTAAAATTCAGTCCCAAACCTATTAGACACAGTTGGGTTTGTGCAGACTTGTTTACAAGATCCAGTAGGATACTGGTGCTGGCATTTGGCTGTTTCTCTTTCATGTCACAGAGAAGTTGCCTTGTGAAAGGCACGAGGCTTTCTGCAGTTATCTCGTCTCCTGGGGTAATGAAAGGACCATGAGGTTTCACTGGAGTTAATTTTTCTAAAGTATGAAAGATGCTTTTGTGCAAATCTTAAGTCCGTTTGTGAAGAGCACAAATCTCTGTAAATAACAGAATTAGGGGTTTGACAAGTATTGAAGCAAGGGTAAGGTTTGCTTTCATGTCATACTGTATTCTGCAGTCACACAGTGCTGGAGTTAGTGCTTGTCTTGACATCCTTGTAATTTGAAATGAAAAGTTGCCATTTTTGGGGAAAGGAAGATGTGGATGGAGCGGGGAAATGAGAGTTGGTTTTTAAACAGCAATCCAGAAGAAAAAAGGGGTTGTTGAGAAAAACGCTGACATTCCCTCCACAGAGTAGAGTAAAATTCTACAGCCCCATCTTTTCTCTTAATTAGAATGTATCACTTACCAAGAGTGTGTAGCTTTTTCTGCCCCTGCCTTTTAAATATCACTGTGTATACTAGGGAAACAGCTGACAAAGGATATTAAGAAACCCAGAAAGATGTTAAGAAACCCAGGGGAAAAGAACCTGTCAACTTTCAAGTGCTTTATTCTATAGAATGAGATTCAAGCCAGTGAAAGTGAACTCAAGAATTACAAATCTGAGCAGAAGGAGAATATGCCACCAAGTCTTGAGGACTCCATTTCCTATCAGGATGGGGAGAAGGTAAGATGCTCATGCTGGTGAAGGTCAAGGGAAGTGGTTGTAAAAGCACAGCTGATGTACTCGTTCCACAGGCCATGTAGAAATGGAATGTGAGCAGCTGGTACAGTGTGTGCATGCTGCACGGTTCCTGGTTTAAGTTAGTTTTTAGACTGTATGTGAATTGGAAGCGAGAAAGTCTCTGTGGAAGGCTTGAAGCACTTGTAGGGAATACCTAGACATGAACGTTCCGTTTTCTTGGAGGGTTCCCCTGTCTCAGGCGTGTCTGTACCGTGGCAGAATCCTTCAGTGTCATGGTTATGTATTTTCAGCTTCAGTGTCATGGTTATGTATTTTCTGATAGCTTCAGAAGCTGACAAGAGCTGAAACCTCTGATGGTTTATGTACGGCTTTTTGTGCTCTGTTTGGTTCTACTCTGCCACTGATTTTTGATGACTATGATGAAGCTACCCTAAACATTTGTGTCTCATGTTCCCTAACTGTAGAAAGGGGATTCACAGCTCGGTAGTTGTTTTGTCTGTAGGGTTTGGTGTTGGGTTTTTTGTTTGGGGGAATTTCTTTAATAAAACAAGAAATAAACTACACTGGGGAAAAAGAGCAGCTTTGTGTGACATAAGTAAAAGGAGTTTGTCACTGTTTCTCCTGCACTTAGTGGCAAAGTTTTGATTAAGGTAACTGAGAATGCCAGTTGGGGTTTGTTCCTGGGTTTTAGCTTCAGCTGGAAGTTGAGACAAAATTACACTGTGAATGAGAGACAATAAAGCTGAAGCTCAGGCTTTTGTGGGCTAAACTGGGGACAGCAAAGGGGATAAAAGTAGCTGAATAATAATTGGGGTACTGTGTATTCCAGCCACTGGGAACACGTGGCAGCCTAATGCCGGGAGGGCTTTTAGAGCTTTCCAGCCTGCCTTGGGCAAGAGGCCAGGTTGTTGCTCTCAGCTGTTCCTCACTGACAGCTGAACAGCTTTGGGTTCTGCTGCTTTTTGCTCAAAGGTGAGTTAATGTAAGGAGCATTGGTTAAGTCGGAATTCCTCCCTGGTTTTGAATGGAAGAGTTGAATAAAACCTCTTGTATTCAGCTAGAATTGGGAAGTGACTTGTTGAGGTGTCCAGGTGCAATAAGGAACCTGAATAGGACATTGTTTGAGAGCCAGCCTTGTCCTTTTGAAATGACATTATGAACTTTGGAAATATGCCTAATGAAAGCTACTGGTACTCAATGTCAGAAACTGGCAAAAAGGAAACCAAAGGAACTTGCTAACCTTCTGTCATTTTTCACACTGAATCTGGGATTTAGTAGCCAGACATGCGTGACTCAACAGCCACAGAACATGCTGATGCGCTTCCCCATATGTGTTAGCTATTCTTTCAGTAGACCAGAATATGTTAATATATGTATCTTGCTTCCTTACTAATTTGCAGACTTCAGCTGTTTGCAATGGACCATTCAATCATTAAAGTGAATTAGTGATGATTTGCAGTTAATCTCGTCACAGTGCTTTAGTTTCTCAGTGTAGCTACTTAGAACTTTTTAATAGTGACAAGTTTAATAAAGAAATACACATCAAGAGCTTTATCTGTAATGTGTTTAGTAGCTGAAACATGTTTATATCCAGCTCTACACAGGATAGGTCCTGGCATGTTTGTCCCGACATTGTCAAATGTTGGAGGGAGCTGTGAGCTTTCCAGTAAATATATACTACTTGGTGTCAGGGATTTCTAAGTAAGAAAAGCTGGCAGGTACATCATCAAAATCCACAAGGATTTCTGAAGGCTGATAAAGATGTACAGGCCCCGGGTGTTTGGGAAACAAAAATAGGAGTTAGTGTATGTGAACAGTGGAAGATGATCTTAGTATTGCAAGAGCAGTAAAATTATGAGGGTATCTACTAAAGGACTAACATTCTTGCAGTCAGCTGGACTCTGTCTTGTGCCTGACAAAGCAAAGAGGAGCTTCGTGTACACTTCAGTATGGCCAGCCTCTTTCTGTTTCAGTGCTTACACTGTCAAACTGACTGTTTTACTCAGCTCCTGATTATTCAGGCTTGAGAAGGTCAAAGGTGCTCATTGTCTAATGTTCTCTTGCAGGTAGGTGAGAACAGCTTGTCTTTCCACACTGGTCTCCTCGAGGATGGCAATGGTAAGCACTTAGTTCAGTGCCCACAGTGAGCGCTTTGCAGGGATGAAGACCAGTTCCTGGAAGTTAGGTGTTGGGTCCCCATATATTGGTTTCCTTTTCATATCAACTGAACTTTCCTGGTAACTCAGAAAAGTAGAATGATCATGTTTAAACATCTAGATCTAAAGGCTTAATAGCAGATGAATGTTCAAGGCCCTTAGATGATGTGTTGGCCCTTAGCTAGTTGGGGCTTATGAACATAACCTTTCCCTGGTTTTAAAGTCATTGTAGTTGCCTTTTCTTCCTTCTCTGCTCCCTTAGTTGGACAGAACTTGGAGACAGAAGTGCAGAAGCCTGTCAGCACAAAGCAGCAGAACTTTGGTTCTAAACCAGGTGGCCAGACAGATGCATCTCTGCCAAAAGCAGTGAAGGTAAAGCAGCTGTTTAGTCTCAAACATTGGTGACTGTTAAAACCAACTGACTTCTCTGTTTAATATTGAAAAACCTTAATGCAACTGATGTGGTCACAAGGGATCTGGCAGTAACTGCGTCAGTGTCTGATCTGTGTTCATGAGGGAACTTTAATTGAGGATGGACAAGCATCTCAAAGCTGTTTTTCTTCGAAGACTCAGTTTGAGTTGCTGGTAGAGCAGTGTGCCCCTGTGACAGAGGCAGTCTTCCTCTTCAGTGTGGGGAAAAGGGCTTTGAGCTGGAGCTCTTATCAGGGCTTGTCTGTGCCTCTTGGAAAGTCAGTGCTCCCAGAGACTGACTCTGAGGTCCTGATACTGAGCTTCAGTCTTTAGTAGGCTGGGACTTGGCTCTCCACCCTCCTCTTCCAGCTGTTCCCAAGGTAACTGCAATTGGTGGCAACTTTATATTAAGGGCACTGTGGTGACTGACTCCACAAAGATTGACATTCTGAGTAACAAGTCTTTAATCTTCCATTGTCTTTAGTGGGGAGTACAAAGCATAAAGTAGATGGAGAACTTCTTGGGTAGGAATGTGTTTGCTAATCGTTTCAGACACAAGTGGCAGTGCTGAAGGTTTTGTTCCCACTGCACTTTCTCATTCCATGTGATGTCTGGAGTTAGGAAGCCTGTTCCCTGGGCTGCCACAGACTTCCTGGCTCACTCCTGAGGAAACAACTGTGCTTTTGTTGTTTTCCCCCTCTTTGAGAGGAACCGCACTGACCTCATGAAAACCAGTGAGATGTGACTGGCCAGTGTTAGTGTTCTGGAGTGTAAATGCCAGTATGTGAAATGAGAGCTGCCTGTAGCACTGTTGTAATCTCAGACTTTCACAGTGTACAAGGCACACCCAACCTGTGGGGTTTGGCCCTCTCTGCTGTCTCTTTACATTATTAGGATTGTTTTAGTCTTCTACTTTGTTACTGCTTTAAATGCTGCACTGCCTAGATAGAAACCCAGATGCTGTTTATTCATGTAAGATTCCTATTTGTCTCTTCCAGCTTCTGTTTCCTGTTCTTGGTTCCTAACCTCTACTCCTGCCTTCTGCTTCCCTCCTAATGTGAGCTCAACTCTCAGCTTTCTCTCAAGCTTTTTATATTTACTGGGCCTCACCTTCCTCCTGTAGCTCCTATTTGTAGTATGCCTGGAAAGGAATTGCCTTCTCTTCACACCCCAAAACACCTCTCCACCAGACATAGGGCTCATTGTTATACAAGTAAGTTCCTCCTCTTAGATGGGGATGTGCGTTGCATGCCAGCACTGTCATGTCATGTATTTTGTTGGTCAAGGTGTCATCATAATTACAACTTTAATCTACTATAAGCTCAAGCAATGCTTTTAAAGAAATGAAATACCCATTGAACTGGAATTAAAATGGCAGCAAACAGTATGGCTGTGACAAACTGACTACGGCTGGCGCTGTCTTCAGCAATGTGCCCCTCTCATAGTGTAACTTTCATTGCCTAACCATTGTTTCCAGCCTGTTATAAATAAATAGCTCAGGTTATGTCTTCCTGTGACCTTCCTGTTTTTCTTTAGCCATCATATTTTTCCTTTAAGCTTTTTAGTAAGTTTGTAGCAGGTAATTCTTTCTCGGTCAAAGAAAAAGCTCCAGCAGCAGTGTGTCTGTGCAGACCTATGGTGTGGAGCCAGGCACTCTCTCACCTTGCTGCTAAAGTCATTGTAATCAACACGCAGCCTGAAACTGTCAATTTTTCAACTGTTATTTATTTTTCCTTTAAAGCATCTTCCCTATTGACCAACCTTAATAGATTCCAAGCAGTGAATGGCATCAAGTGACCTTTCTTCATGGACAATCTCCTTGTTCCCTTGATGCTGCCAGAAACAGGATCTGAAATCGTTGCCATGCAGCACAGCAGCAACACTTGACTCCTTAGTGTTGTAGTTTACCCTTGCACTAAACCCCCCAGGAAGCTCTCTTAGTGAGCACATGAACAGTTTTAGCTGTTTAACCTCCAAGCCTTCCTGACTTTAAGTCTTGAGCAAGTTTGAGGGCTGCGTGTCCTGAAACCTGAGTAGTTTCTTTGTGATAGAACTGGAATTGTGGACAAATGGAGTCAGAAGTGTTTCCTGCTGCCTGTATCTGCACTGAGACAATTCCCTTCTCTTTAAAAGTGGAGAACATTGAGCTGAAGTGGGTAATTTCAAACTGTGAGCATGTGAGCAGCCTGCTCCATTCCTCTTCCCTCCCACCCTCTACCTTTTGAGGGTGTTTCAGCTCCTTTTCTGCACTGGGTTTTTTTCACATTGGTAAGTCTCATACTGACTGTATCTACCTCAATGTTTCCTTGTCATTTTCCTGTCAAGAAAAATGGAGGTTTCAGAACTCGATTGGACAGCTTTTTGTGAGTTAGCTCAGTCAGAGTTAGAACTGAGCTCTGGTAGTTTCATTGTTCCTTCTCAACCATTGCTCAACTTGGGATGCTTCAGCTGTGGAATTCACTGGGGTGAAATCTTGGCTCAGTGTCAAGCCACAGCAATCATATGGGCCTGTCATTGCTTCTTCCTACTCCTTGCCCACCAGAACCCGCTCTACCGTAATTAGCATTGGGTTGCAGAAAGGGAATAGCTGCAGTGTTTCTGGGAGCTCTGGAAGCTGTGCATGAGGCCAAGTCCCCAGCAGCTGATCCCTTTTCCAGTTAACTTTCTCTTCTTCCTGTAGAAGTTTCAGTTGCCAATGAAGGAAACGTGTGTTGGGTGTCAGAAGACCGTGTACCCCATGGAAAGGCTCTTTGCCAACCAGCAGGTGTTTCACACGAGCTGCTTCCGCTGTTCCTATTGCAACAGTAAACTCAGGTAAACACACTGCTCCAGATGGGAAGTGCAGCTTTCCTCTAGCAGCTGAGGAAAGTGCTGCTCAGGCTTAGCTGAGCTGAAGGCAGCCATAATCCAGTGAATTGGAGAGAAGCGTAGGAGTGTTAATACACTCCTGGTTCTGGCAGTGGCTTTTGCACTTGATGAAGTCTATTTTTAAACTCTTAATGGAATTTTAAGTGGGGAAATGTCCAGCTTTGTAAAGAACTCCTGACACTTGAAAAGAGGGTCATGCAAACTCCTGGAAGTGGGAAGACTGTCTTTTCTAAACATGTTGGAGGACTGAAATTGAATCTCTTTGGTAACATAACTAAAACATACCATTATCTGAGTGGCTGAGGCTCAGAATGTTAACATTTGACTTTGTATTTTCCTGAACAGTCTTGGGACATATGCATCTCTGCGTGGGAATATTTACTGCAAGCCTCACTTCAACCAGCTCTTCAAGTCTAAAGGCAACTATGATGAAGGCTTTGGACACAAACAGCATAAGGAATTATGGGCAGGCAAATCTGAATATGAAGAATCTCTGGAGAAAACTATCCATGGTGTAAATGCAACAGAAGGTCCACACAGCCCTGGAGTAGAGGATGCTCCAATTGCAAAAGTAGGAGTTCTGGCAGCAAGTATGGAAGCAAAAGCTTCAGCTTTGCCTGAAAGAGAAGAGAGACCAGCAGAAACTAAAAAGCTCAGGATTGCCTGGCCGCCTCCATCTGACCAAAGCAGTCAAGGAAGTGCCTTAGATGAGGGCATCAAAGTATTCAAACCCAAATGGCCCCCAGAGGAAGAGAGTTCCAAACCAGATGTGCTGGAGGAGGTGGATCTGGATCTCAAGAAGTTAAGAAGGTCTTCCTCACTGAAGGAGAGAAGTCGTCCCTTTACAGTCGCAGCCTCGTTTAGAACAGTATCTGTTAAAGGCCATAAACCAGAGAATTCATCTTCTCCTCCCAAGGCAGAGAGAGACATGTTGAAAAGAAGCGAGGAACTGGAGAGAGAGGTTCTGGTAGACAAAAAGCAAAAGGAAAAGAAGGCTGAGAACAGGAAGATCCAGAGTGCAGAAGAGCAAAATGTAGAGGAAGATCAGGAATTGTCTGGTATCAAAAGAGTAGAGCATAACTTTGTAGAAAATGGCCAGGTGAATGCAGAGACAGATGAGGATGAACACGGTATAGAAGAGCAGGACATTCCAAATGAAGAATTCCTTGAGCCAAATTCTCCTAAACATTCCAGCTTAGCCAATGTCATGACTGCTAAGGAATCCTGTCCTGACCAGAATCGGAAATCCCAAGATGTTGGTTTCTGGGAGGGTGAAGATATGGAAGATCTATCAGTGGAAGAACAGATCAAAAGGAATCGTTACTATGAAGATGATGATGATGACTAAATTGGCCTTTACTAGAAATCTTACTGCAAGGTGCTGGGCCTTTTTAAATGGGTGGTTTTAGCTTTAACAAAGAGCTGTCCTCCAGGAAAGCGATGCTGTACTGCACATCGACATCAAGGGAATTCTATGTGCAAATTATCTCAATTATCTAGGAAAATAACTCCAGAAGCCTGCAAAGAGTGTATTTAGGTGCATGGAAGCAAATACCCAGCTGTGGGGTAGCTTCAACAGGTAATCTGTGTCCCCAGGGTGGGAACAGAGCTGTTCTGTACTCCTACTGTCTTACCCCTTTTGAGCTTCACTACGTATTTCATTAACAATTTATGGAATTTCACTGTGCTCACAGTGCTGTTGTGAAACAGGCTTTCTGTAATACACTACTTCTACCACTACAAATGCTACTGCAGTGCTTAGGGACCAATTTCAAAGGGACTTTCTGGCCTGCTTTAAACATGGTAACTTAATGCACTTTAAATACAGTTAAAGGGCACAACTGGGCTGTTTTTTTGACAATTAAAACATGTGCTTAGTTATCAATCAACAAAACCATCTCCAACTGAGTGCAATGTGATTTTCATTCTCAAAACTGCCTTTGAACAACTGAAGCCTCCCTCCTCTCCTTCTTTCTCTGTGCAACTGGAATGGTGTGCCCGTTGCTGGAACATGCGTATTTTAGTGCTTATCCGGAAGCTGTGCTGACTGACGGATCTCTTTGAGGACAAGTCAACCTTTTTGCAGTAGCCTGCAGGGCATTACTTTTGCATTTCATGTGCATTTGAAGTGGGTTTTTTTGTTTTCGTTTCCTTTGTTGGGTTTTTTTTTTTACTTGGAGTTCATCATTATTCATTTTAAACTGCAGATATTTTAAGGCCTTTTGACAACATTGAAATCCTATTTGTATCAAGCTGCCATAAATCTTTTCATTACGGCTGCGAAATTATGCTGCATTGGGAAAATCTCTGGAATAAACCCATCTGAACAGTGCAACTTTGATTGCTGGCATTGGAGCGTAGTACATTTTTAAACTTGACTTCATCTATTTTATAACTAATGAAATCTTGAACAGTGAAAGGAGGATGCCCTGTTATATTAGCTTATATTTGTACTGTATTCTCCTGAGAATTAGCTCTTTGCTATAATTGAGGTGTAAAATATTCTGCTTTCTTAACAGTCCTGCTAACTACAAAACCTTCAATAAAGTTTGGTCATTTCCATGTAAAGTTCAGCCTGAAGAGTGCGTTCATACTCGGTTCCCTAAGAGGTGGCATCTAAAAAAGACCATGGGAGAAGCTGGGTGAAATGCCGGTGTTCTACCTGGGAGCCGCAGAGCAGGCAGTGGTTTCTGTGGTGCCACTAGGTGACACTGTGTGTTCGCTCTTTTCCTGTTGGCAGCCAAACGGGCAGACCGTGTTCTCGTATGCAGCAGCGTACGGAAGACGGGTTAGAACAGGATGGGCAAAAGGAAGAAGAAGGGGCAGGTATTTTACACTTCCATTTCTGGCTTTAGGTGGTTCTCTGACACTGTAGTTGAGGACAACCGAGAGGTTTTTTTCTTCTTCCTTCCTATAAGCTGTTTTGTATTGCAGTCATCTTCACTTAAGCCTGAGGTGGGTTTGGTTGGGAGAGACAGAAACTGAGACCTAGAACTGTCCTGCAGCAGCATGAGAAAATGCATGTGTGTATGACATCTATATAGGGCAAGGAGGGAGAGAGAAGGGGGAAGCAGCCTGCTGTCCAGCTGGAACATTACAATTTCACATCACAAGGTGTCCAACGTACTGCTAATTTTTCTTCTTAAGGGAGAAGTAAGACTTGATTTGTACCGGTGGAGGTATTGCAAAACGGAGAAAGCTGTTGTGCAGGCATATACTGCTTTCTGTCGGCTTTTATCTCCTCCTAACAACATGCATTTGGTATCAGGTTCCCTCAGATTACTAGGCAATGGGCAATCTTTCTGGCTGGAAATTGTGTTAAGTGTATTTGTAAAGGGAGGGAAGAATATTTATGGGCTTGGATGTATTGGATATGTTCCTAACTTGTTTCTTAGGAAACGCAATTGAATATTACAATGCATCCCCAGCTGCATAACACTAAAGCAATACTGGCTGCAGTTACCAGAGGCTTTAATGGGGTAAATCATCAGTCCTGGTTAAATCTGAGGCAGCTGTGAGTGTGAGATACAAGGACCCGTACTCATCTTGGAGGAAAAATCAGCACAAGTGGTACTTTTAAATAAAGTCCTTGATTAAAGAAAAGTGAATCATGAACTGGCCTGTCCCTGAATCTATTAGTTATCATAGTATTTGAGTGCTTAATGGGCCGTTTAATTTGCTCTCAACTGGACCGATGCCAGAAGAGCTATTACATGAAGGATGGATCATTTGCTGTAGTGCACAAGGAGATTGATGCTGGCCACCTTTATGGAGCTTGAGAGCCCAATTGAAAAGCTTGCCCAATTGTCACTCAATAACCCTCATCACAAGACTGACAAGCTAAACCACAGATTTTCCTGAATGTTTTAAATGCTGTAAGGACACCTTAAACTTCGCCAGCCAGTGTACCTCTTGTGCTTAAAGCTTGTTAAACCATCGCTGTTAGGAAAGCTAATCCTCGCTGGCTCGCCATTCACTCTTCACAGGAGTAACTGCACCGTCCTGGGAGCTTTCAGTCAGAGCCGATCCGAGCCCGCCTGAGGAACCGGAGGTGTGAGGAGGTCATTTACCAACTCGCGCCCCCACAGCTCCGGGGCTGTGCTCGGCGCCTGAGCCTCCCCTCGGGGTTTCGGCCTCATTAAAGGCTGCCTTGAGGGCGGTTTTCAGTCACAATAACTCCCGTTTGGCCGCGGAACCCCCTCGGGACCCGCGCTCCCTCAGGAGCCGCCATTCCCGCCCCGCGCTAACGGTCCACGGCGGGGGGCGTGGCCGC
>JAOEHX010042859.1:48507-59287 GCA_025448015.1 Bolborhynchus lineola
GGCTGCGGGCCCGGCCGGTGGCGGGGAGGGCCCCGCTCGCCCCTCCGGCAGCGCGGAGGCCGTGGCGGGGTCTCCGCGCTCGGGGTCTGTTTCTGTGTGGAAAGGGGACGTTGTGGAAGCCGGAGAAGCCGTCCCGGGAGCCTCTCTGTGCCTATCGCGACATCCACGAGCACTTGGGCACCCTCTTCCTTGGCTTTGCATCCTTAGAGGCTCCCCCAAGCGTTAGGGGTGCCTTGTGCTGAGGTAGTGCAAGGAAAGACTCTGGAATACGCTTTTATTCCTTCTGGGTGAGACAAGTGGTGGCTGCTTTGCTTGGGTTGCTTCTGTTGTATCCTTGTAAATTCCTGGATGAGGAAATAGGATTTGTTCACATGGCCTAGTATATTATTAAACAGTTTGTGGGTCCCCTGCATCTCGGGCGTGATGGAGGTGTAGCACATCAGCGTATCTGCCCATAAACAGGTGTAATTCTGTATCACTCCTTTACTTGAGTATCCATAAACATGGTATTAACTTTTCCCTGGGGCAGTGGTTTATGCTCCCTGCGATGTGTACCTCTCACAGCCGCACGCAGGGCAGACTCTGTGGGTAGCACAGATGCTAATTAGTAAAGCAGCTTATTGAGGGGAACCGTTAAGTGAAGCAGATCAAGGCACCTTGTTCAAGAAGTTCATTAAAGATTGAGTTCTACATTGAAAGCACTGAAGTATTTCAAAGGATTGTAGGACTAAAGTGAGTAGGAATTGAGTTGGTTTGGGTTGGTGGGGTTTGTGTAAGAAGGGTGAGTTTTCTTGAGCTCTCAGAAGTTAAACGAGCAGATGGACTGGAGTGCAGTAAAAAGGTGTGTGAACTGTAAAGGAAAACAGGGCAGGTCAGCGGAGCAAGAGAGAAATGTGAGAGGCTCGGGTTTTCTCTCCATTTTATCTTTCTGGCCTCCAAAAACCACCCAAACAACTTCAGAAAAGCACTGGCAGCTCAAACCAACGCAGAGGCTCCAGGCACACACGTGGCAGTGCCAAAATCTCATCTCAGCTTGGTGTGCTATCGCTGCTCTCGGCCAAATGTTCAGTGCTTGTCAGCAGACAAGGAAAGGAAGTTGTGAGACAGAGTGATACCCCTGAAAGGCATGGTGTAGGAAGGGCCTCCTCACTTCCCAGGCTCTGTTTAGTTGAGGTGGGGTGTCTTAGTCTGGGGAAGGTGTGCAGAAGATTCTCCTTTCTCTGGAGTATGAGGTGTTAGGAGAGACACAGTGCATCCTCCCGCACCTAGTAACACAGTCCTCCTGTTAGCAGTTAACTTACCCTGGTAATGCCTACCTCCTTTGTGAATTTAGGGATGAGTCAAATGACAAATGAAGTTCTCTGCTGCCCAATAAAACCTTGAGACTATGTGGCTCCTGCCAGGGTTGTTCCTTTATTTCAGCTGTGGCTGCTCCAGTGTGTCCCCACAGTGGTACCCTGAAGTGAGAGCAGCAGCCAGGGCAGTTTCCAGTATGTTAAGTTTAAAAGATCATGTTCTGTAAGAAATGCCTTTCTCTCTCCTGCTGCCACTGAGCATGTTAGCTCACATTGGTCTTAATAAAATCCTATTGTGCATCTATCCCCACTGAGGCTTTGAGCATGATTGTGTCAGGTGTCTTCCTTGACACACGTTTGACAATCAGACTCGATGACTCAGAAGTTGAATTCTGTACTTGTGCAGCTCTTTTGTTTTAGCTTCATTTCTTTCTTTTCTCTCTCCTTTTGCTGTAGATCTTCGGTGTGAGGAAGGCAGCGTTTTTGTGGCACTGCCACTTGTAACGCTGACACCTGTTTCTCTTAGCGAATGCTCCTATAATGTAACTTCTACATCATGATGTTGGTAAAATATTAATTAGGCTGACTCTCTATGGGCAGTATATGACTATAGAGATAAGGCAAGACTTGTAGAGGAAGGTAAAGTCCTGACTTAGTGGTAGGGATGTGTATTTTTGTGCAGGCAAGATAAAGGACTTCTCACTTGTTTCTGGTTTTGTTTGCCTTTTCATGCTTATACTCGCTGCTATTTCTCCTCATGCCTCTTGTTCCACTGCAGGCACAACCCCCCCAAAATAATTCCCAGGTACCTGTAAAAGTCTGGAGCCTGGTATTGATCTGTTGTGTTTATAATTGCACGGGGATGCCCATCAGTAACAGGTACACTTGTTACTTGACAGGTCTGAGGAAGGAGCTGCAGCGTGTGCTCAAGAAAAAGTGGTTTTTAGATGTTACTTCATTAGTACTGCTTGGCCAATTAGGGACAGTTGTGGAAGGAGGTGGTTGAATCTTAACACAGTGAAGCTGAGAGATTATGGAAAGATAAACTCTTACTTGAAGTGCACACTTTATAGAACTTAGTGTTTCACAGATTTTTCTTCCTTTTCAGAGCTGTAATAGGGAGTTGAGTGTTCCCTAATGAAAGGTTCTGCCTTTGGGTTTGTGAAGTACAACATGCTTGAGATGTGTTTGTTTTGAGTACTTAAAAAGTGGTGTTTTGTTTCAAAATCAGTCTGTCTTAATAACGAACCTGAGGAAGATGGCTTGGTAGGCACCACATAAGCCAGTGAGCAGATAGATACCTGTTCAGAGAAGTGTAATGAGAGTATTTAGGTGATGGTAATTCCTTGCAGGGAAGGTGTGGCAGTAGATTGACCTTGGGAATAGTTGCTGCAGTTACAGTTTTAGTGGAATCATAAAGTAATTCAGATTACAAGGGACCTCTGGAGGTCACTTTGTTCAGTCCTCTCCTCAAAGCAAGGCCAGTGTTAGTCAAGGCAGGTTGCTCCTGGTCTTGTGCTCTTCAGGTTTGACTGTCTCCAAGAATGGACATCCTTCTTTTTGATGCTTGAACTGCTCTTGCTATGCAGCTTTTCTTCTCTGTGGGACACAGCGCAAACTCATGCATCTGAAACCCCTTTTTGCAGCCAGAAATACAAGATGCCACCGAGGCTCGAAGTTTTCCCTAATGGACACCTAAAGGAAATGGCATGTTATCTTGATGCTTTTCTGCATGACAACACGATTCAGTTCATATTACACCTGCAGGGTAGTAACTGGTCAAAGCAATTGGATGGTGGCTGTTCAGGGGACTCTTGAGTGTGAGCCATGCCCACTCCAGGTGAAAGGACCTTCCTTGTGTGGCTTTTCAGGTGTCCTTCTTGTTGTCATTTGCAGTTCCACTGCCTGAAGCCCTTGCTTGTGGAGTTAGAGAAGCTACATTATGGCGTTGAGTTAGACTTCCTTAAAAGTAGTGAAATCCAGTGCTGCCATCCTTTTTCCTTCCTGTTTCGGGGACTGGGGCTACCTCCCTTTGCTTCCATTGTTGTGACTTCTCCCTTTGCTTGTGTTGATGTCTGGCTGCTGCTGTGCACTCAGAAACGTTTGCAGGGGTGATTCTGGTTTTGCTCTTCGGTCACCCGCATGCTTGACTGAGTAATGCGAGTCCTGGGCTGCATCTGTAGCATGTGGCGTACTCTTGGTTCATGTGGTTTTTCCCTTAAGCCTGCTAATGAAGGAAGCTTCTACTCAGGAACAGTTTAATGCCAAGTTTTGAGGTGATAGTGATTCCCCCAATCTCTGATCCCCAAACTGAATTATTCCTTCATCCTTTTCCCTGAGGAGATGCTGTTTGTTCTTTCCTTGATGCTTCAGGTTTTGGATTCTAGGATAGTGCCAAAACTTAGTCTGGGTCGGTATGAGCTTTCTGAACCATCCCTTCTCTTCTTTACTTGTTCTCAAAACTCTCCTGAATAATAAATCAGTTGATTTTTAGGTTTTTTTCAGGTTTTCTCTTTCATGTGAGGACACTGCCCTAAACTGAGCATCATCAGGGCAGTTTGGGGGCTCTTTAAAGAGCTGTGTCGCAGCGAATGAAATAAAAATACTTGGCATCCTGAAATAGCACATGTGTACTTCGCTGTTGTTGTGGTATATCCTGTAGGAAAGAAGAGTATAATGATGGCTGCTTTTATGGGGTCTGGCCAAATGTTTCATAACATCAGAGCATGATTTCTGACTGGTGGTCCAGGTTAGAGAGGAAGCAGTAAGTTTTTGAGCCAAGCTAAAAGGAAATTACTCTTTCCTTTTTGTTTTATATAGATATATGGGGGGGGGGGTGTTAAAGCTATGACTGTTGAAATGAACAGGACATATGAAGAAATGGGGCAGGAGGGTGCCTGTTAGCGCTGAGGCCACAGTGGCTGTTACTTATTTAGTGTTTTCTGAGAGCAAGGGGTGTTCCTTAAGGATTAGTCATGAGCTGCTTGTAATTGCTCAAGGGGAAAACCCCACAACCTGTGTCTGTTCTTGGCTATTTGTTACCCAAGCACTAAGAATGTACTCCCAGGAATGACTGTTGTTGGACCACATAGTTGTGATCCTCCTAAATCTGAGAACCATGGAGTCATTGAATCTCTCTTTTTAAACACAAAGAGAAATTGTCACAAATGTTGTGGTTGGGAAAAGCAGCATTTTCTGCTTGATGGCACTCAGAGTCTGCTAAATGGAACACATGTGTGTAAGTTGTTGTTTGGAGTTCTCTGAAACAATCTCTGTTTAGAAGCAAAATAGATTTAAGGATGCCAGCGTTGGGTCCTCTTCAAAATCAGCTTTGAGAAACAGGTTCCTTGTGCTCTCTTTCTCTCAAAATCATTAAAACAAACCCCTCTTTCTTGCCCTCCAACAGGAGAGAAAATCCATGTGTTCAGGTATCGCATTCCTTAGAATCCTGGCCCCTCCTGACACAAAGGTATAGCAAATACTACGAGGTTTTTGCTGGATGTATCAGTTTTAGTTGCAGACCCCAGGTTTGTTTTCAGAGTCTGTGCTATAAAATTCAGAGAGTGTTAGATGAGCTTTTGGAGCCCATGGTGCACACGGGGCTGAGAGAGGTACTGCAATCTTGGGTCTTGCAGGCTGACTTCTTAATTCTTCCTCACTCTTCCAAAGGAAACGGCTGCTTTATGTTTCCCAAAGGAAAAACAAAAGCAAAGCCAACCCAAAACTTGGGTCTTTCAGGAGCTGTGCCACTTGGAGCTTCCCTTTCTCTCCGAGCTGTGTCGACTTCAAGGCACGTTCTAGAAATAAGACATGTTGTTCCTGGTGCTACACGGCTCCAGCATTTATGTTTGCAGAGGACCCCTATGTCCTGGGTTCAGCAGTAGCAGTCTTTTTTCTCCTTAGTAGCTGGTGCAGTGCTGTGGTTTTGACTTGCAGCCTCGGAGCAGCGCTGATAACACCGATGGTTTCAGTCGCTGCTCAGCAATGTTTGCTCTGACCAAGGACTTTCTGAGCCTCAGGCTCTGCCAGGGAGGAGGGGAAGCCGGGAGGAAGCAGGGAGAGGACACCTGACCCAAACTGACCACAGAGGGATTCCATACCGCAGCACATCAAAAGGAATGCGACCAGCAAGTCCAGGGGGGAATTCTCCCCCTCTGCTCTGCTCTCATGAGACCCCAGCTGAAGAACTGCGTCCAGCTCTGGGCCCCAAACGTAAGAAGGACACAGACATCTTGGAGTCCAGAGGAGACCACAAAGGTGCTCCGAGGGCTGAAGCACCTCTGCTGTGGGGACAGGCTGAGATAGTCATTAGGGACTGCAGTGATAGGACAATGGGTAACGGGTTCAAACTGAACCAGAGGAAGTTTAGATTGGATATGAGGAAGAAGTTCTTTACTGTGAGGGTGCTGAGGCACTCCAATGGTTGCCCAGGGAAGTTGGGAATGCTCCATCGCTGGCGGTGTTCAAGGCCGGGTTGGACAGAGCCGTGGGTGCCATGGTTTAGTAGGAGGTGTCCCTGCCCATGGCAGGGGCTTGGAACTGGATGAGCTGAAGGTCCTTTCCAACCCTGACTGTTCTATGATTCTATGTCATGCCCACTATATAACCTTGGGGCAGTTACCCGGCAGGGTTAGAAGGCTGCTGGGTATCGGTCAGGGGGTGGTGAGTGGTTGTGTTCTCTTCCCTTGTTATTTCCCTTATCATTATTACTACTGGTGGTAGCAGCAGTGGTTTGTGTTATACCTTAGTTACTGGACTGCTCTTATCTCAACCCATGGGAGTTACACTCTTTCCATTCTCCTCCCCATCCCTCTGGGAGCAGGGGGAGGAAGCGGGGGAGTGAGCAAGTGGCTGCGTGGTTCTGGTTGCCGGCTGGGCTTAAACCACAACAGCAGAGCACACCCAAAGACCTATGCCACTATAGCCCTGCTCGCAGCCCCCCTGCTCGCAGCCATTGGAGGCCGAACTCCATTTCTGGCAGAGGAAATAGGCTCAATCTTCCCCATCATATCCCATCCAAACCAGCTGGTGTAGGAGCACTGCCATTCTGGTGACCTCTCTGGACCTAACCCAAGGGCTGTATGGGTGCCTCTTGTTCTGAGCTGCTGGACTCACACACATGTATGTGCAAATGTGCATCAAAAGAAGACTTCTAGTGGAAAGAAAGGTGTCAGTGGCTTGAATGGGCTTTACATCTCGGGGGATGAGAGCCCTCCCTGTCCACACACCAGAGGGAGCACAGATGACCTCTGTCATTGCCCTGCCGCATTCAGCAGCTGCTGGAAGAGTCCTGTTTCCATGGGCCAACCAAATTAAACATTGCTGTGAGTGTAAGGAAACACAGAGAAACTCAGGACAAACACCCATTAAGAGCTGGATCCGTGGACAGCCCGGATGAGGCGTTGGCAGCTGCTGGGGGCTGGGAGGGGGACACACCACCTCTGCCCTACTCCACTCGTGCCTCTGTACAAGCTGCTGCTGGAGACAGGACCCGGCTGGGTGGACCTTTGGTTTGGCCATGTTGGATGCTTGTGCATCCTCTTGTTCAGGCACTGCTTCCCCTGCCACAGGACCAGAAGGAAAGCATTTCCCTCCACCCTGAAGCACACAGAGCAGAAACTAAAAGCATGAGGCTTGACTCTGGGGTGCCAGTGGCCGCTTACCTGCTTGCTTGCTCTGATGTACACCTTCTCCTTCTCAATCTTCACCTGAGGGTGACAGAACAGCAGCGGTTTGCAGGGCAGTGAGTGGCTCTGGCATGAGGAGGGTGATGGCTCCCTCTGAACAGCTCACGAGCAGTGCAGTGGTCCCATCAGCCTCCTGTGAGAGCAGCTCAGGCCATGGCAGGGTTCAGCCCAGCTCAAGGCTGTGGGATATTTCCTATCTCGTATCAACTGTGCACTGACGGTCAGTCTGAAACCTGATTTCTACCCCAGGCTTACGGCTGGTTCCTCAGTCCCACCCCACTCCTGATCAAAGACCTCCCAAACTGTGCACCTCCACCTCCGGGCTCCCAGGAGGTGCCCAGATCCCACAGGTGGAACCAAGGGGAGCACCTCTGCTATGAGGAAAGGCTGAGTCTGTGTTATTCAGCCTGGAGAAGGCTCAGGGAGACCTTATTGCAATCTTTCAACACTTAAAGGGGGCTTACAGAAAAGATGGGGACAGACTTTTTAAAAAGGCCTGGAGTGATGGGATGAGGGGTGATGGTTTTAAACTGACAGAGGAGAGATCCGGATTGAACATTTTACTGTGAGGGTGCTGAGGCGCTGGCACAGGGTGCCCAGAGGAGCTGTGGCTGCCCCATCCCTGCAGTGCTCAATCCAGGTTGGACACAGGGGCTTGGAGCAACTGCTCCAGTGGAAGGTGTCCCTGCCCATGGCAGGGGGTGGAGCTGGAGGAGCTTTAAGGTCCTTTCCAACACAAACCAGGCTGAGATTTTGCAGTTTCCTCAGCTTCTGCAGGAGCAAAGGTCTCACCTGGAACCTGGGTAAGCTGTCCAAGCCAGGGAAGTCCTCTATGTCACCTGTGCTGATGTTGAAGCAAGCTCCATGCCAGGGACAGCGGATTCTTCCTTTGGACAAAACCCCTGCAGGAAACCCAGCAATGCAGAGTTGCTGACCTGCAGCTGTCCCCTGTCCCTGCCTGCAGCCCACGGAGATGCAGCTGCTGTGACATGGCCAGGGCAGGGTGGCAGAGGCAGGTATCCCTCCGGCTGTCCTCGTGGTGGTGGACTCCTTGCTTTCAACTGAAGCAGGGCTGACCTCCTGACAGCTGAAGGTTGGTGCCCAGGGCCTCCTTCAGTGGCAGGAGCTGTCCTCCTCAAAGTTCACACTCTGAGCATGTCCCCATGACACTCCTTTACCCAGAGGTGTGACCTTTCCTACAGGACATGTGGCAGCTGTTGCGGACCTGGATGCTCAACAGCATCTTGGCTACTTGTTGTGGAGTAATCTTCCCTCACACATGGGACTGCAATAGAGGCTGAACAGTTATGAACTGGGATCTGGAGTAAGTGACCCCAGCAACGCCCTCACTGGGGGTGCCCTTCGAGCACATCCAAGCACAGCTCCAGAGCTGTCTGCTCTGCCTGGAGTATAACCTTGGTGCGCAGCAGGGCCTGGGGCTGCAGCCCCCGGGCTCTTGTCATTGCCTACACAAGCCCCAGGGGCATCCAGAGCAAGCAGCGCCTCAAGCAGAGCATCACTTATTTAGAGCAGGCGTGTTTCGGAACTGATCCTGACACAGCATGGGCCCTGCCCCCTGCCAGGGAAGCGTGGGACAAGCCGGAGCCACGAGCTCGCTCCTCGCAAGGGCTTGCTCAGAGGCTGCTACCTTGGACTTGGCTTTTCCTGCCTTGAAAGCCCTGGTTCACAGCCCTGGGGCAGTGGGCAGCTACAGTCCGGCCATGCTGGACTGGTCCTGACTTGCACCTTCCATTGCCAAGGCACAGCAGTGCCACATGCTGGGATGCAGGAGCATTACTCCTGCAGCAAGTCCTGTATTTCCCAGTGAGATCCCTGCGTGAGCAGCCAGCCTGCCAGCGCCAGGGCTGTGACTGCAGGGCTCTGAAAGGCAGATGGGCTCCTCTGCCGTGAGAGGGGTTAAGAGCATCCCCTCCTGCACTCAGCACTGTGCAACGTGGAAACCCCCTTCGACAACCCACCATCCCACTTCAGCATCCCACCATCCCACTTCAGCATCCCACCATCCCACAACAATCCACCAGAAACATTTCTTTCTGCTACTGAAAGGATCCCATCAGCCCAAAGGGCTCCCCCCCCCCATCAGGATGTGATTTACAGGAGCTGCGGGTTAGTGGGATTTTTTTTATGAAACAACAGAAGCGGATGCTTTTTCCCCTTTAAGACATTTTTCAAACTCAGTGGCTGGAAGTGGTGAACAGGATGTGAAAAGCCCCATAAAGCCAGGCTTTGTGTGGGGACAAGGAGCTGCAGCTCTTTCATACCATCCAGAGAGGCTCAGATCCAGCTGAAGAACGAAGCAGAAGCTGAATTTAATGGTGCTCATGCTAAGTTTTACCTCAAAGTCACCCAAGGAATGCACAGCCCTGTGACAGGTTGTGTGACAAGCTGTGACAGGCAAGCAGGGCCCCCCAGCAAACCAGACCTGTGGCAAAGTGCTCCCCACAGGTATGTGCACTCCCAGCTCCCCCAGTGAGAACATACCAATGTGATGCTGAGTGAGGGCACAGCACTGCCCTGTGCCCACCAGCACAGCCAGACGGGCACTGGGCTGGCTATTGCCAGCATTCCAACGTGCCGAGGTGACACAGACTGACCTTTGACCAGTGGAGCCCCATAGTGGGGACACTTGTGCCCCACGGCGTGGAACTCGCCATTCTCCTTGATGAGCAGAGCCTTCCCGCAGCCCAGGTCCACTTCCCGCATCCTGGGGAGGAGGAGCATGGAAAACACATGGCAGAGCATCCCCCACCCCCTCGCCCAGCCCTGGTCCCACAGGGCTCCCCCTCTGCTTCAACCTGCTCACCACCAGCTCTAGGGGACCTACAGGCCTGGGTCACCCCATCACTGTGCCAGCTTTGGAGCTGGCTCTGCTGCTCCCAGCCTGAGCACATCCAAGCTGGGCCATTGAGGGTCAGTTTCTTCATCCATCACTGTGTCAAGTGGTGGCCCAAAGCACCATCTCAGTTGCTTAGGAAGTGATTTGAGGTCTCCATCCAAGTGCAGGGGGTCAGAATAAAGCTTTCCAGCACGTAGTGGGAGCAGGAAACCAAACTGGCCCCACTGTGACACCTCCCCTTCTCGCCCCAGCAGCGCAGCAGCCGCTGCCAGGCTGGTGTTCACTCACTCACAGCAAACACAACATTTCTCAGGCGGTTCTGACCCCATGTGTATTCCCACCTCTGGGTTGTGCTCTGGGCCTGGCTACATCCCAGGTCACCAACGTGGGTCACCCTTTCCTCAGAACTCCAGGCTCCTCCATGGACCCTCCTCGTTACCTCCCGCCGCTGTTTCTGCGGGAAATCTCTGCATCCTGGAGGGGCTTTGCCTCTGTGCTGCTGCCGGCACAGCCTTCAGCTAACCATGGAGGAAGGCTGGGAGACAAGGAGTGAGCCCACATCCTGCAGGGAGCTGGAACACAGAGCTGCTGTTTCCTGGAAACTTTCCCTCTTCCAGCCAGAAACCCTGTAGCTGCTTGGTGTTGATCTGGAAACGCTGGTTGTTCCTGTTGCACGAAGTGCACCATCTCTACAGCCCTCCAGCCAGCCTGACATGCTGCATTTCATAGAATCATACAATAATCAGGGTTGGAAAGGACCTTAAGCTCATCCAGTTCCAACCCCTCTGCCATGGGCAGGGACACCTCACACTAAACCATATCACCCAAGGCTCTGTCCAACCCAGACTTGGACATCGCCAGGGTTGGAGCATTCACAGCTTCCCTGGGCAACCCATTCCAGTGCCTCACCACCCTCACAGGAAAGAACTTCTTCCTCATAT
>JAOEHX010042859.1:59387-73662 GCA_025448015.1 Bolborhynchus lineola
GTGGGAGTTACACTCTTTCCATTCTCCTCCCCATCCCTCTGGGAGCTGGGGGGGACATGAAGTGGGGGGAGTGAACGAGAGCTGCGTGGCTGATTTGGTGGCTGGGTTTAAACCATGAGACCCTATCAGTGATGTACTCCTATATCTCTGAGTAGCGGGAATCGCCCTGGGGAACACGTTCTGGTCCTTACAAGCCAAGGACATTAAGGTTTAATTTTCCTTTTAGATGTGTGTACTGTCTGCAGTTACCATTTGGACTAATGAAAGATCTTACTTCACCTCTGAAGTTTCTTTAAGCAAAGTGAGTGGAGCTTTTGGGATAGGTTTTGCAGTGGGTCACAGATCGGGGTCCCTGTGATTGAGGCAGAGGAGGAAAATGGATGCCTGGTTTTAACCTAGCTCTTTCTTTGGAACTCTTTCAGGTTTATTGCCAAGCCATGTGCCATAAACCTTGGCATTCAAGACAGTGGACCTCACAGAGCCCAGCCCAATGCAATTTTAGAGAAAGTGTTTACATCCATCACTAAGGTGAGTCATGCTTCAAATTCTGCTAGAAATGGAGCCCTGTAAGTAAGGGAGGGGGGAAGCTTTTTGCTTCCACTTTTCTAATTAGAGAGAAATGCATTTCACACTGTGCATGCACAATGAGGGTGCTCTTCCTTGTTTTACTTTGCCTTTAGCGTGGCCTTCTTGGAGCCCCGTAAAGCTCTTTACAGCTGACCTCTGCTTTTGTGCCCAGAAGAGTATCTTTGGAATATAGAAATGGTTTCCTTTTCAGAAAGCTGTGAGGCTCCTTCCTTTAGTTCTTGCTTTTGGCCAAATGGTAATTTCTGTAGTAAGTGGTAATTCTCAGTTTAACAAAAAATTTCCCATTGTCTTTCACTTTCTCTTCGGAAAGTGCAGCTCTCTCCCTTGAGACCTGTTCATTTGCTGGTTTTATTGGCCCCTTTTGTGAATGCTTTCCTCTTACTTTTTGCCATCTACTGTGGGATTGGACAGTAGCTGTCGCAGTGGAAGGCAGTTATGGAAAGTGTTCAGTCAATGGAAGTGTGCTGTGATAAAGCGTAGGACATTTAATGTTGACAGTAGGTGTTTCTTTTGATTGTTTCGTGGCCTTTTGCTTAAGCTGACAGTGTGCTCCTTCACTTCAGAATTCCACAATTCCACACTGTCTGTACTCTGTTGAATGCTGACAGCAAAATCCACACAGGCGGCATAAGAGATTGTCATTAACGATAGTGAAATGGAAGGGTTTATGTTCTGATTTGGGGATGCTGAACTTCATTCTGAGTGGAGCAGATAAAGTGAATGGAAAGGAAATTCTATAGAGACCTCTCTACAACTCATCTCATTGAAGTTTTGAGGTATTTGGGTTGATGTCTGACCTGGAAAGTCCCTATGATATGATGCCTTTTGTGGGGAGGACTTTTTCTGTCCTTGAAATTAACATTTAGAAAGCCTACGAGGATGCGCACTGCAGAATTTGTCTGGCTTAATGAAAACGGAGCAGTGCTTAACTGTACCAGCATACACAATCAGAATGTAGGGTAGCATTGGTGCAGGGGCAAGGGTCCATTGCTGTTCTGAAACTGGAGCTCTGTAAGCCCTCCTTTGAGGGAGGTTCAGTTGCAGTGTGGAAGTGTCAGGTAGCCCAAAGAGTTAAGACCAAGTAAAGTGCCATCTGGTTGTGATGGCACTGCAGGAAAGTCGTGGTCTCAGTACTGAAAGTCAAACGGTTTTCCTTTCCAGTGGAACAGTCTGGTGACTGTTGAATCAGCGTTCTGCATACTTCTTGGATTTGTGTGTAACTCAAGTAGTAAAATGTGTTTATCGTCTTTCAGTTGTAAGAGCTCCCTGGCAGAGCTTGTTAAAAGGACACTGGTCTGACAGTAGCATGGCTTATCTCACCACTGGCCCGTTTTAGAGGTAGTTATCAGGTTTTGTTCACTTTATCTTGTAGAAATCTGTTTATGTCATTATTCAAACAACTAAACTGGCAGTGGTTTCCAGCCAGAGAACAGTGATATGTTTTTTTATGGTACAGGTATTTCAGTATTTGGATTTAATTTTATTCATGAACTTTGATAGTGGAAATAACATCATCTCTATGATGCCCCTTTGGAATAGAAAAACCACTAGTGTGCTAGACCAACTCTTTTACAGCTTCCCTAAATTTGCAGTGAGTAGCAGCCCTTAAGTGTAGTCCTGAGTTCTGAACTGTTTGAATTGGTGGGCATGTTTTAACAGGTAGGACAGGACATTTTAAAAGCTCCTCCTCCCAAATTAAGAAGCAGAACAATTGCATTCTTTGTCGTGATGTGCTGTCAGATGATGAAATATTCAACCAAAAGCATTCTGAATAATTAAGTAATTAGTGGCTTATGGAGGTTAAACTTGAATGAACATATGTGGCAACTGGTTCTTACTTCTCATCTGTCCGCGTGCCTTCCTACTGTGTGTGTTCTGTGTGTTTCATTGCTGTCATAACACAGAGGGGAGCTCGGGCTGAAAGGAGATCAGGAAGTAGGAGAAATGACACTTGTTCCATTTCGCTTCAGTCTCCAGATGGAAGGAGGTTAGAAGGCCTGTCAAAGCAGCTGGACTGGGATGTTCGGAAGATCCAGCGCTGGTTTCGTCACCGGAGGAACCAGGATAAACCCACCACCCTCACTAAATTTTGTGAGAGCATGTATGTTTGTGCAGAGGCCAAGACATGGCTTCATTGTAAAGCTCCAGCTGTGTGTTCTCTCACTGAAACCGTGGTCAGCTGCTCATGTAAACTGGGGTTGGCTGCTGAAAGATCAATTCTTGTATAAGCAAATGAAAGAAGTGAGGAGGGCTTTTTAGAGTTCAGTATTCTAAAGTGCTTTGTATATGTGCATGAGGGAGCAGAACACAGGCACAGGAGTTACTCCTGTCAGCAATGAGCAGCTCTGGATAGTTGGAACAGGTTGCCCAAAGAAGTGGTAAATGCCCCATCCCTGGCAGTGTTCAAGGCCAGGTTGGACGGGGCTTGGAGCAGCCTGGTCTAGTGGAAGGTGTTCCTGCCCGTGCAGGGGGGTTGGAACTGGATGAACTTAAGGTCCTTTCCACCCCAAACCATTCTGTGATTGTATGATGAGCTCCTTAATGCACTTCAGTGCACACGCATGCATGTATGCGCAGCTTGAGTAGTGACACTGACAATGAATCTGCTGTCTGCTCCATTAGGTTGTAGAGCAGCCTTTGTTCTCAGACAGAATGACCTTATGGCTTCCACAAGGATGTATATGCTTTTATAGAGCCACTTCTTGGATTCCTGTTCTTTTCATTTCAGTTCATTCTTTTGCTCTTGTTTCTTTCTGAGTGTTTGCCATAACCTCTGTTAGTGTAGTAGCATCTGAATATTTTTTTCCTGACTTATTTCTTCTGTGCTGGTTTCTTTCCTTTCCAGTAACTTTCTTCATATTAATTCTTCCCCCAGTATGGTTTTGTCTGCTTAAAGGCACAAGGTAAGAGGGACAAATACATATATTAGGATACCTTCTGGATAACAGTGACTTACCTTGTTGTTATCTTGTTGTTGCATATTAAAAATATGAATGATGCATGTTCACTCTGAGCTTTATTTCAAGCTTGGCTGTTCATAGAACCTCATGTGGTGTGAAAGCTCTTAAATAGGTTTATCCTTACATGAAGTGCTGACACATGAAGCATTACTATTTGGTGGGTAAAAGCTTTTCCGATGTCAGAATTGGGGATGTTTTTCACTATTGTTCCACTCTTTGTTCTAAATGGTAACCAGGAGCGATTTCTATTACATAAATGTAATTTTGGTTCTTTTTCCAGGTGGAGATTCACGTTTTATTTATGTATATTTTTTTATGGGATCAGATTTCTCTGGACGGTGAGTTGCTCTCTCACCCCCCTGCTGTTGTGCTGTGTGACATGCAGCTGGGCTGTGCCTGCCCTGCTGAAGTTGAGGGGCTTTACTACCTGGGTCACTTCTGTGCTTGCACACGGCTTTAAATAAGGGGGAATTAATGGTGATTGTCATCCTTATGTTCCTCATTGAGATCTGGGGTTTCTGTTCAAGGATCTTCTTTACAGGAAAGCTTCTGTACAGCTCTGTCAGTATGGAAATGTTAACAAAATGTCCTGCTACCCCAGTATGGGATAAAACTGGGTGGGTATTTTTGCTAGGGAGAGCTGCTTTTGTATTTCTTATCTCCCTCCTGAAGGGAAACAGATTCATCATTTGGGGTCTTTATTGTTATTAGAGCTGTAGGATTATTCTTTGAATTTCGAATGCAGTTTAACTTGCCTTTGACTGCAGAAAGAATACTTTACATCCCTAGGGTGTTCTGGAATAAATTTAAGCCTGAGTGGTAAAATCAAGATTAAAATTCAGTGAAACAGTACTGCAGTGCTCAACTGCCATGGATAATAGGACAGAAAAGCCCAGTAGAGTAGTAACTTGTCTTTTTCCCTTTAGGCACCCTGGTTTTGGGACACGCGACAGTGCTGGTACAACTACCCTTTTCAGGTAGGAGAGAAACACTGAGTAGATCCCAAATTGCTGCACAATAACAGGGATTTTTTCATTAATGACTGAATTGAAACTCCACTGAAAGCTGATTGAAACTCAGTAGGTTTGAGTGCTGCTCCTTATTCTGTGGGGTGGAGGCTGCAACCTTTCTAGTGAGTGAATGGCCATTCCTTTGGAAAGGTGCAGAGATGGCATTTACTTGTGATGTCTTCAGATCCTGGTTAGCTTTGTCAACAGCAGTGTTTCCTCAGCTACAGCTGACTGTTCATATTCCTTTTATGTTTACCTGGTGCTAAGATAATTAAAAGTGGAAGAATAAAAGGCATTAAAATTACAGTGGTAACTTAGGTCCTGTGTTGTTTTCATGATGCAGCAAATATGATTGTCTAGAGGTCAGCAAGTCTGTTTCAGTGCCCTGTTTGCCTAATCCAATAAGCTGGAGTATGAGTTGTAAATATTGACAAGGGAATCTTGCTCCATTTGAGTAAAGCTCAAACACACAAGTATGTTGGTGTGGCTAAGCCCAGAGTAAGTCTGTTGCTTAAGCTAGTTTTCACTACACCTTAATTCTGGATCTTTTAAGTTATGCCTCAGCATTCTGGAGGAACAGAGTGGGATGGGAAGGAAAAAGTCAATTTTAATGTAAATTTTGAAGTACTTTATCTTCTAACTGTGCCATCTTTGTTTTCCAGCCTCTAACATCCAGGCTTTATTATTACTATATCTTGGAGCTGGCCTTCTATTGGTCTCTCATGTTTTCTCAGTTTACAGACATTAAACGGAAGGTGAGATTAAGCAGAACTGCACTAACCTCTTTGCTAAGTAGGTAGGACTAACAAAGAAGTAAAGTTAAAGCATAGTGATGGCTGTATTTTCTTCTTCATTTACATCTTTGTGTAGCCTACCTCCTTCTGTAATTGCTACCCAGGCCTGGGAAAAAGGGAGGAGCAAGCCTGCTATGCAACCTGGTATAGCCTTGAGAGTCCCTTTCACCTTCCAGGAATCACTCAGGAGTTCCCAATCAAAAGTTAACAAATCATTGCAGAAAGATAGATTTAATTAGAAGGCTGGCAAGAAAGTATGAAAATGAGATGCTCAAAGCATACCTTGATGAGCTGGGTGAGGAAATGGCAAACACTAAAGCAATAATAAACGTGTAGCAGAATGGTGACTGGTTGTGATTGCCAGAATCAAATTGACTGTGAAGCCAAAAATAAGGGCCATATGTTGTCCTGGCACTCTTCTCAGTGGGGTCTGCAGGCATATTTATCCTTGTGCCCTGTGCATGCAGAGTTCTAACTTCACAGGAGCACAAATGCTGTGAGAGACCTTTCTGGAACCTTTAGAAATGATGGTTGATGTCGTGTGATGAGCTATGCTTGATATGAAGTGGAGTGAGTCTGACCTAAAGTAATCCTCTGACCCCAGTTAGTTTTGTGGCTCTGTTCCAAACATTTGTATTTGTTTGTCAGCCCAACTCATTTTTCTTCTGTTTCCAGGACTTCCTGATCATGTTTGTCCATCATTTGGCCACAATTGGACTTATTACATTCTCTTACATGAATAATATGGTGCGGGTTGGAACTCTGGTGCTGTGTCTCCATGATGCATCAGATTTCCTTTTAGAGGTGAGTTGCCTTTCAGCTCGTTGCACACCTGATGCCAGTGTGCTCTCAGGGGAGCAAGCTGACTTTGCCATTCTTGATAAGCTGCATTAAAAATGGCGTAAAACTTTTGCTGCTGATCCTACCTTGTCAGCTTTACCTCCTAACTCCTTTAGTGCTGAGAATAATCCCTAAATATTCCAAACCCCTGACAAATGGGATAGCTTGAAGGATTTTGAAGCTCTGCGGCCTGGGAATTACATGACTTGTATAAAGGGAATAATATTCTCCTGTTTCTTATGTCTTTTAGGCTGCAAAGCTAGCCAATTATGCCAAGTACCAACGCCTGTGTGATGCTTTCTTCATGCTCTTTGGTGTCGTATTCATTGTTACACGGTTGGGCATTTATCCTTTCTGGTAAGCACCTGGAGCTGGAAGGTCTTGTTTGTTCTTCCAATCCTTCAAGCAAAGCCTTTGTGTTTAGGCTTCGTGCAAGCATTCTGCCTGTCCCTTAAGGCAGCCTGAAGGTGCAGACGACCCATGTATTGTCTGGAGCAGTATGTTCAACTTAGGAGTGTGAAGAAACCCCTCAACTGAGGGAGTGTGAAAAGCAACTAGAATCCTAATCATAGAATGGCTTGTGTTGGAAAGGACCTTAAGATCATCTAGTTCCAACCCCCCTGCCGTGAGCAGGGACACCTCACCCTGGACCGTGCACCCAGGGCTCTGTCCAGCCTGGCCTGCACAGCTGCCCCTCTCGGTGCAAAATGATGATGACAGTGCTCAGTCAGAGCCAAGTCAGGCAGTGTCTGCTCGGAAAGACTCGAGGGGTTGTTTGCTTCTCTGGAGAAGTTGTGGCCGTAGTTCCATGATCTCTTGAGGTGAATTTGATTTTGGAAATCTGCTTTAGTCATTGTTGCTGGTTCTTACGACACTCGTGTCCCATCCTTGTGTCGTGACTGTGCAGAGCCTGGAAGAGGTCTTAGGTTTCTTGGGAGGTAAAACCCTGGCTAAATGGCTTAGGGCAAGTCATCCTGTAATGAGATTCCCTCTCATCACAATGGGTCAGGCTTGGTGAGGTGGCTCTGTTGCTGAGCTCTTACTCATTTCTTGATTCTGTTGAAAGAGTGTGGTGAAAATTTGCTTACACCCGATTATTACTCAGTTTCTTTCAGGTTTACTCCATATGTTTCTTTCCTAGGCACTGGGCAGCTTGCATCAGCATTTTTTTCTGGGTGCCTTGATGGTAGGCAGAAGCAATACACTGTGGTCTCAGGGTTACAATAAAAGTTCTTGTTTGTTTTCCAGTCAATGCACCAGAAGAGTCAGGATAAGGAGGAGCTTTAATGCTTCCATCTTCATAAGCTCCTTCCAGTGACAGATGAGATATTGCCATTGTTTTTTATAGCTGGTGTCTGTCATGAGGTGATGCTTTTGTATCGTACTATTGCTCAGCAGTCCTGTAAATCTTTAATGTATTTTCCACTGGCTGTAATGCAATTCCTCAGCCTTGCTGAGGAACCTGGCAGGCCTGCAGCAGTGCTGCAGACCCCGTGCTATTCCACTTCAGGATAATTCCCTTCCCTAATTCGTAGTAAAAAGCTTCAACAGTTCTCTGGAATTGCATTTAATTCATCCAGAAACTGGCTGCGAGTTAGAAGCTCTGATAGCAGCATTCTGGGGGCTTGGGTTCTTCTCTGCAAGGCTTGTTTTTCTTGTGAGTTGTTAAAAGCAATGTGAAATTAATGACATTTTTAGAGGTTTCTCCATACCCCTTTACTTCATAAAATCTAAAGTGTTTATTCAATTGCTTAAGTACTGGCAGTAACTCCCAGCTACAAGAAGAGCACAGCAGTCCTGAAAGTAAGCACAAGGCTGTGGCCATAAAGCAGTTTCCAGTTCTCCAGCTTGGCAGGAGAAGCCTATAAACGTCTGAGGGAAGAGAACAGCACACAGGGAGGGAGGGAGGCCTACTGGGACCAAAATTCTTTCCTGGTCTTTAAATATGGGTGAAGACTCCCCGAGTATGAACGTGTTCACAGTTGTTTTGATGACCAGTGCAGCTTGACATCACTTCCTGTAAGGTGGTTATAAATGCTCGTGCTTTGGAGAAGGAAATTGGCAGCAGATCTGGATGTGTGACCAGATTGCAGAACACTCACATCTCCCGTGTTTGTTGCTCAGTTCAACTGTTTCTAATTAGCTTTAGTCTGTCTCCCAACTCTGGCAAGAGACAAGCTGCATCACTGCACTGACAGGAGCAAAGGCAAAGCAACAGATGCTTAAATGAGCTACAGACTGGTGTGCATCTGGTCAGGCATCTTTATGTAGAGCTGTGTTCCCAGCACAGCCCATGTGTAATGTGTTTCTGGATCTCTTTTAGGATTCTGAATACAACCCTATTTGAAAGCTGGGAGTTGATCGGTCCATACCCTTCGTGGTGGCTCTTCAATGGGCTCTTGGTGACCTTGCAGGTCCTGCATATCATCTGGTCTTATCTCATCGTTCGCACTGCCTACAAGGCCCTTGTGCGGGGAAAGGTAAGATTGCTGGCCGCTGCCCTGGGGCCTCTTTCCTACAAGCTCTCTTAAAGCAATCATGAGGAACTGGGCCCTTCAGTTAGGGCTGGTGCTGGTTCTTGATGGACTTGCCTCAGGAGTGCTTTGTAGAACGGGAGGTTTTTACCTTGGGTGCTCTGCAGACTCGAATTGCCAGGTGTGTACCAAGAGGATGTGTTCCTCTGTTCTGCTCATGCAGGGAAACAACACCATTTTCTAGCGTGTTCAGATGTTGCAATGATGGTGATGTTTTAAAGGTGATAGTGGGCTTCTTTTTTTGAACAACCATATAGGATGCTTTCCAGCTTCAGCTGGTTCTTGGGACATAATGGGGGTTCTGCATCTTCCACTTCTTAGTGCTAAGGCAGGTTCTGGCTGGCAGGGCAGGCCAGGCATTGAGCTGCAGCATGCGGAGGAGAAAGGGTTATCAGCAGTGCTGTGCTCTGCTGGTTGTCCCTGGGCTGATGTGGTGCACTCAGCTGCAGTCCTGACTCTTGAGCTTTAGGGAGAGGGAGGGTGAAACTACAGCAGCTGGTTCACAACACACTGCCCCGGGAGTGAGCAGTGCTGACTTTCAGCAGCAACCTCAGTTGCCGGGCAAAAAGGTGACTTCAGCTGAGGTAGCATGAAATGGAGCAAGCCAGGCTGGAAAGTAATTTCACACCCAGCCTAAACACCAAGAGAAGCCACTTCCTTTGCAGCTACCAGAGAGCAACAGCCAATCTCATAGCACAAATGCCTTTGCTTTTATTTTAATCACATCCTTGGTATTTTGATCTGAGTTGCTCTGAGGACTCTACTTGGTTTCACTTCTTAGCTGCCCCTACACGTGGGATGTAAGCTCTGAAGAGATACGGTAGTTGTCTGAGGCAGTATATACTTAATCTTTGTATCTGCTCTCCATAGCTGCTACTGCAAATGTCTTATTTTCTGCCTGTTTCCGTAGCCTGAGGTCTACATCTTTTTCCCTTCCTTGGTTCTCTCCTGTCCAGGTGACCTAGCCAGTGAAAGGACTCTAAGCTCTGTCTTCTTCATTCTTTCCTCCTTTTCTCTGTGCCAGATTGGAGCTGGACAGTTTCATCCTTTGCATGTAAGTGTGATCTCTGCTTCTGGTTGGTCGCTGAAATGTGCCTGCGGCTGTTTCAAGGCTAAGACAAAAGCAAAGACAGTCTTGGGGCTTTAAATGGCTGGTACCTTCTCTTCCAGTGCTTCTCCCCCTGGCTGACACAGTGCTGGTTCTCATAGTTATGCTAAAATGCAGCTTTCCCAAAGGTCGAAGCAGTGTCCTGGGGTTTGTTCTTATCTGCCTTCAGCTCGTTGCATGACCTTCACCTTTCTGCTTTTCTACGCCCACAGACTCCCATACCTGTCTCATGAACACTGTGCTGAGTGGAAGAGCACAGGAGAAACGCAGTGCTTTTTGTTAAAAGGAGTCAAACAGTCCCTTGTCCCCCAGATAATGGGGAAAGTTTCAAGGGATTTCAGCTTCCTTCCAGTGCCCCTTTGAACTTCCAGCATACAGGAGAATGGGGAGAGATAGCAGAAGTTCTGGCAAGAGGCAGAAGCCAGGACATCCAACAGGGCTGTCAGACCCAATCCTGGCGATCATTAACTTTACCTGGCTTTCCTCCAGATCTTCCTTTGAGTTCAAAAACTTCCTGCCTGCTGCTGTTCCAAAGCCCTAGCCCTGACTCCAAGCAGAGTAGAGTGGAACCCTTGGAAAGGACTGGCTCCAAAGTGCTTCATGTATTAAGTAAATGAGGGCTATTAGCTGCAAAAGTGTGNNNNACCTGCCTTGGGGTATGCAAAGCACGGGCTGCTCACCACTCACTGCTGAGCACTGGTGAAGTTATGGCTCTGGCTCCCTGCCACCAACCAAAGTGCTTGTTTGCAGTTAGGGCCGGGCTTATGATCTCTTCCTTCACCTTCTGGTGCGCCGGTACAGTGCCCTCCTGCGGCGTCCGCAGCAGTTGGCACCAGAGTGTGCCTGGGTCTGCTTCAGAAGGTTCAAAACCCCACGTACAGAGGAAATTCAGCTGGGTTTGAGGTCTGTCTGAACTGAAGGCATAGATCTGCTTTGCAGAGTTAGCTCTCAGGGCTGAGATGCTCCTTCTGTTCCTGAGCGGGTGTTTGGTGGGAGGGATAGTTGTCTTTCTTTGGACAGTGGGCTACAGAACAGGCTTCTGCTTGTAAATGAGCTCTCATGGATGAACCACAAGCTGTGAGAATGGGAGGCACTTTGTGCAAACAGTGATGTGATAAATACAGCTGGTTAATTTTTAAGTCTCAAAGCCACTCCCTCTAGGACAGAATGTTCTCTCTCAAACTGCTTTATAGATCCATGGGCTTTGGGCATCACAGAACTCATTACGCTGTGAGAAGTTGGGTGGTTCAGAGCAAGTCTGCTGGTTGGAAAAGTGACCTTTAGCCCTTCTATAATGAGCAAGAACAGCCAAATAGCGTCCTCTGATCTGGAAGGTGCTTCCACAGATGCAGAGTATTTGGAACATGGGACTGTCCCTTTCCGTGTGTGTGTTGCATTCTGTATGTGATGCCCCCTTGGGAGCTTGAAGGCTCAACTGTTCAGTGTAACTGGAGCTGGTTCATCACATGGATGCAACCTTCTAACTACTGTTCCCTGTGAATTTTTCATCCTCCCTTCCCTCCGTGCCACTGCCCAATTCCCTTTTGAAATGTTCAGGTATCCAAAGATGACCGCAGTGATGTAGAGAGCAGCTCTGAAGAGGAGGAGGTGACTTCCAACAGCACAAAAGGAGTTTTCAGCACTTCAAGTAATGGCTCCAACTGCATTAATGGCCATGTGGCTGGGGGGCAGTGGACAGAAGAAGAGTAAGGCTGTGGGTTGGCCTTGAGCAAACACGAACTTATCTTTAAATCTCTAGATGTGTTGAGCTCCACATTCCCAAGTGATCTTTAATCAAGATACCCCTTCCCCAGAAACCTCCAGCAAATCTGAAATGGACACAGTCCAGACCTGTCAGAGGCTTTGCACAACCAGAGGGATAAAGCCACTGACTTAGGGCAAAACCGAAGCTGCAGATTTCACGTCAAGCCATTCTGTACTTAAATCTTAGACCCATTGCTATTTGCAGAGGTGTCTGTGACAAACTGGTTTTTTACTAGGATCAACTCAAGGTGGAATGAGTTTGGGCTCGGCTGGCTGCTGACCACAGAAGGGGTCTAGTGCCATTCCAGTGATGGTTTGCTCCAGCACAGGCTCTGCATTATCTCCCTGATGCACTCCAGAAGCCACTTCAGAGCATGGAGAACATGGGGCCCTGTGATTCTATGTCCAAGCTTCCCTGGCTGTGGCTTGGCTACATTCATTCCCAGCCCTGCTGTGAGCACTCTGGACTCCAGCCAAGCTTTGAACTGGACCAGGCTACACCAGAAACGTTCTAACTTGCCACCAGGGTGCTCTGTGTGAAGGTTGTCACTTAGCTCCCTGCTGTCATGAGGGACCAGGCCAGCGTTTGCTGCCTTCTTTGGTGCTGCAAGCCCCTCTGAAGTCTTGACTATAGCCTTCTGCGATGGGGAGGGTGGTTGTCTATTGCCTCCGAGACAATTATCACAATACATGCCTTTTAAATCAGTGTCTTTTCTGTTGCAACTTGTGGGTTTGAAGGCTTTGTGTGACCTACTGGACACGGTTGGCGAAGCTGGGACTCGAGGCTGGACCAGTACTGGTGAGCTGTGTTTAACTCCCCAAAATAAGATGGTTTGGTCCTGCGTGTCTGTACTCTTGAGACAGAAGTCAGTGTCGCTGCTCTGATTTTGCAGCTGTTCTGGAGGAATCACTGGGCTGGAAAGGCAGCCCCACCACAGGCTTTGCTTTTTGGTCTTTTACTTAATGGTACTTGGGGGCAATGGAAGACCTGTGTCAATCATGAGCAGAAGTTTGGGAACTTCTTGAGTTGTTACCATTTTATACCGTTGTTTACTCTTATCTCCGATTAAAAGATGCTTCAGAAGTGGGGGCGTTGAGGTGGTTCAGTGCGAGACGTAAAACCAAGGATGGGGTCTGTCCTGCTGGGATGCTGAGCAGCTGCTCTGCTGCCTGACCCCAGAAGCAGTGTTTTAAGACTCAACAGGTACCTGGTTTAGGGTGTCACCATGCCATTCTGGGCACACACAGCACCGGTTTGGGGTGTCACCGTGCCATTCTGGGCACACACAGCACCGTTTGGGGTGTCACCATGCCATTCTGGGCACACACAGCACCGTTTTGGAGTGTTACCATGTCATTTTGGGCATGCAGAGCACTGTTTTGGGGTGTCACTGTGTCATTTTGGGTACATAACACCATTTTGGGGTGTCACCATGCCATTCTGGGCATGCAGAGCACTGTTTTGGGGTGTCACCATGCCATTCTGGGCATGCAGAGCACTGTTTCGGGGTGTCACCATGCCATTCTGGGCACACACAGCACTGGTTTGGGGCACACAGCACCATTCTGGGGTAACACAGTACGATTTTGGGCACACAGAGCACTGTTTCAGGCACACACAGCATGGTTTGGGGCACACAGCACCATTCTGGGGTGACACCATATGGTTTTGGGCACACACAGCATAGTTTGGGGCACACAGCACCATTTTGGGGTAACACAGTATGGTTTTGGGCACACACAGCATGGTTTGAAGCAAACAGCACCATTCTGGGGTGACACCATACAGTTTTGGGCACATAGAGCATGGTTTGGGGCACGGTTTGGAGCACGGTTTGGGGCATGGTTTGGGGCTCGGTTTGGAGCACGGTTTGGGGCTCGGTTTGGGGCTCAGTTTGGAGCACGGTTTGGGGCTCTGGGGCTCGGTTTGGGGCATACACATCACGGTTTGGAGCACGGTTTGGGGCATACACAGCGCGGTTTGGGGCTCGCTTTGGGGCACGGTTTGGGGCTCGGTTTGGGGCATACACAGCACAGTTTGGGGCTCGCTTTGGAGCACGGTTTGGGGCACGCTTTGGGGCTCGCTTTGGGGCACACACCACGCGGCACCACCCTCGGCTGTCTTCATTGTCCTTTATTACACACCCCTCGGGGGTCACCGAGCTCCCCCTCCCTCCGCAGCCGGGCAGACCCTCGGTGGGGGGGGGATATCGCTGCTCCCCCTCACCCCGCCGGGTAACGCACCCCCGGGCCCTCAGCTCCCGGGTCCCGCCGCCTCCTGCCGCTCCCGGCGCCGCTCGAGCAGGCGGTAGGCGCGGACCCCGCACAGGCACCCGGCGTACACCGTGAGCAGCATCATGGACCCGGAGAAGGCCTTGTACCCGAAGTCCGCCAGCTGCTTGCCCGACACCATGGCCGCTCCTGCAACGCCGCAGCGGGGGTCAGCGCCGAAGGCAGCGAACCCCACCTCGCCCCGTTGTGCCCCACTGCACCCCACTGTGTGCCATTGTGCCCTATGGGGCCCCACTGTGTCCCGTTGTGCCCCACTGCGCCCCACTGCGTCCCATTGTGCCCCACTGTGCCCCGTTGTGCCCCACTGTGCGCCATTGTGCCCCACTGCACCCCGTTGTGGCCTATGGTGCCTCTTTGTGCCCCATTGTGCCCCATTGTGCCACAC
>JAOEHX010042862.1:0-19481 GCA_025448015.1 Bolborhynchus lineola
AAGAAAGTACCTGTAGGTTAGCCTGCACTTTCGATATGATTTTGCACAGGTAACTGTTAAGAAGGGCAAAAAAAAAACCAAACCAAACCACTGCAGAAGCACTGGTTTGAATTTCAGATAATCTCAAGGGACCAAAAAAGTGACTTCCCATCTGTTTCAAACTAATTACTCTACACTCAGGCACTGCCCCAGTACTTATGTAGAAGTGTGCAAGCATGCTGAGGCCTAGCATACTCCTTGCACTCTTGCAGTAGTGCCTGCTGTTCTCTCTGCTGGAAAATGCAAGCTGTGACACCGCTAAGAGACATCTTATTGTCTGAGAGCAAATTTGAGTGTGGAGGTTGCCAACAAATGAAGTCTGTTAAAGCTTAATGAATACATGGTTGTGGTAAGTCCCACTGCTGCCTGGGTATTTTGGTTCCCACAGGACCTCAAAATTTCCCACCTCTTTTTAAAATATTGTTGTCCTTGACAGTGCAGCACTTGTTGTAGAAGCAGTGGTGCTTAGTTTCTTGAGACGGTAATTTTTAAATGAATCGTGTGGCTGTTTCACGAGAGATATATATAACAAGATGTGGATATCATGATTAATTCTCTGAGGATAGAGAATGAGGAGAGGGGTAGGTATAAACATGGCACAGGCACCAGGTACTTCCTGATAGTCTTTAATCATAGTTCAGATGGCTTAATACTGTGAACATTTAGCAGGGCAGGAAAGTGAAAAGCATAGTGGACCAAAAAAGTATGAAGAGAGAGGGCTTTTCCTAAGATCTTCTATGAAAGAATCCTTATGGGGAACTCAGGGCTCCTTCCTGACCTTCAGCTGCCGCTGCTTTGCAGAAGTTTAATGTCTTGAGTCATTGTCTAGATAGTTAAATATCTGGTCTCACATTGCTAACTATTTAGTGCATTCAAAGGTGTGGTCATACACAAGTGGAAGTAGAAACTTTTTATGTTGACTTTATTGATTGTTTGTTGTTTTTAAGGGAGTGCTATGTCCAACTGGATGTGAGCTGCAAACTACATTGGTAAAACAGGAAAAAACTGTGAAATCAGTTGTACGTGATCTAAAGGACAAAGTGAGCAAACTGTCTGAAACCTCTACAACTTTCTATGAATACGTCAATGTTCTAGATGATAAATTGGTAAAAAGGCAAAAACAAAGAAGAGGTATGTTATTTCTATGAATTACTAGTGTAAATGCTATTTCAGTTCTATTGGTATTGCTGCTGTTACTTGTTAATGGAACTCCTTTAAAAAATTTAAAATACAATGGAGTATCTAGCAAAGCAGGATTCCATAACCATTTCCTCTTAAATCTTAAAAAAAGAATCATTTGAGAGGGTCAAAGGAATGGGTCTCATACCAAGGCATGATTCATATGATGCCCCTAAACGTAAAGGTCATGTGTTCCCCTTTACCTGCTTTCCTATGTCCATCCAATCTCTTTATGCCCGGCACCTGGCTTGGCACCATGGCTCAGCACCGTGGCTCCCTGGAAAGAAGCTGATTATAGTTCTCTGGTAGAATATAGCACTGCCAATAAATCTGCTAGCTAGCAAAGAAATGACAATATATATGCACCCCTTTCCTGAAAATCTCTGCATAGTTTTTTGCATTGTGGAAACATAAGAAAAAGAAATGCCTATCCTTCCTCCCTGCTAAAGAAAGAAGTGGCTTCTTAAGTTGTGGTTACAGATTGCTCTTTATTAAGTCATAATTGGAAAATATGTTGAAAACGAATCTGCTTTTCATCTCTTTGCTTTTCTAGACAATGATGATGTACTTTCTCAGTACAACACAGAAGTGGAATTGCATTATAATTATATAAAGGATAATCTGGACAATAACATCCCATCTAGCCTCAGGGTCCTTCGTTCAGTTGTGGATACTTTACACAAAAAGATACAAAAACTAGAAAATGCCATTGCAACCCAGACGGACTACTGCCGTTCCCCATGTGTTGTTTCCTGCAATATTCCAGTGGTTTCAGGCAAAGGTACTTATTCAACTATAATGACATCACTTCTCCCATTTATATCACTGTGAAAATAGATAGCATCATTCAATTGGTTTGAATGTGCTCTGAAGTCTGTCATTGATTCGTGTAGCAGAAAAAATGGAAGGTGATCCTAAATGCAAAAAATCTTTCACAGATACCGGTCAGACCAAAGATCTTACCCAAGATCAGTCTTTGTTAGTGGCCAGTGGCATTTTAAAGAAATAGGTGCTTCAGGGTATTATAAGGTGGAGGTGATACATTTGTGACCCTTGATTTTTTTAGTCAAGAAAGGCTCTTTCACAAGTTTGTCTAGTTCAAAAAGTCATTGGAAAATATACAGTCTTCCACCACTCAGTTTGAACTTTTAGAAATTCCTATTTGGAAAAGTAGAACAATGCAAGTAAGCTGTTCTGTCTTTCCTCACTCTTTCACATTATGTATCACAGAAATCAAAATAAAAGTAGAACTATAGGTATATTTAAAATAGTTCTCTTGCAATCATCAAAGAAAACGATAAGAAGATTGTTGAAGAAGTTCATAGTTTTTTCAGTAACAGTCTCTGGTTTATTTGCTCAGAATGTGAGGATATTATCAGAAAAGGAGGCGAGACATCCGAAATGTACCTCATCCAGCCAGATCCTTTCGTCAAACCATACAGAGTATACTGTGACATGGAAACTGATAATGGAGGTTAGTGTGAAATAACTGTATTGTTAAAATATTAATTAATATGGTTATTTCAAAAATCATTTTAGTAATTTGCATTTTATAAAAACTAATATGGAGTTATAACTTTTGTAATTACTTGAGATTTAAGTTTAACTCATTCTGAAAAGTCTTCTCGGTCTTCTTCAGATGCACAGTAGGATACTTCTGTAATGAAACTGGAGATAAATTGCTGGGATAGGGTTGGAAATAAAAATGTATCTTAATGTGACTAGAATGGACAATATTTGGGTAGGCAGACAAGGACAGCCTATCTCATTCCTTACCCTGCTACCATGTGCTAGACAAAAGATCAGAGCAATCCTAGTTCTGCTTTTCCCACCTTTCCTTATGAAGCAAGGCACTACTCAAGTGTGAGTAAGAATGGTAAAGCTGACCTTGAAAATTCAGACCTGCTGCAATATCCTCCACTTGTCTTGAGATGAAGATCAAAGGGCTGTATCTTAACATTTCATGTTCCTTTCTTAATGATAATTCAATCTAAAAACTGTCACTTCTGCAGGCTGGACTTTGATTCAGAACCGCCAGGATGGCAGTGTTAATTTTGGAAGAGTATGGGATCAGTATAAAAAAGGATTTGGCAATGTTGCAAAGAGTGGAGGGAAGAACTACTGTGATACACCAGGTAAAACACTAAGCATGAAACACAAAGAGCTCTTCTTACTGAAACTGTTTTCTTGTATTTCTTTAAGCTCTTGAATTTTTTTTTCTTTTAATTAACTAATCCACTTTTAGACAGACTTATAGGCAAATAATGAATTTGCCTTGAAGTATATTTGAAGTCTATTTCACAGAGCTCTCACTTGTTGCTTCTCAGGTGAATATTGGCTTGGAAATGACAAAATCAGCCAGCTTACCAAAATAGGGCCCACTGAAGTTTTAATTGAAATGGAAGACTGGAATGGCAATAAAGTGTCAGCTCATTATGGAGGTTTCACCATACAGAATGAAGGAAACAAGTATCAACTTTCTGTTAGTAACTACAAAGGCAATGCAGGCAATGCCCTAATGGAAGGAGCATCACAAGTGCATGGAGAAAACAGGACAATGACAATTCACAATGGCATGTTCTTCAGTACTTTTGATAGAGACAATGATGGATGGTATGTACTTGTGTTAGACATTTAAAATAAAAATGGAGCTAAGTGTATAATATTTCTCTAGTCTGCTGTTAGTTTTTATAGGATTTTGTAGTATATTAAAATGTGCTTTATCCCTGCAAGTTAGCAGCCAAATGTCCATGCAGTCCTTTTGACATAGCCAAGGGCAGGTAAAACTATATAAAATGTTAGTGCTGCTCTACAAACAAATAAGAAGCAAGCACACTGAATTTTATTGATTCCATGAATGATGTACCATAGACAAATCAGCAAATCTGGATGCAATATATATATTGTTCTATGTGCTGACGATACTGTCTTGCTTAAGTAGGAATATTGTTACTCCAGTAACACATACTGGGTCATAGAATCGTAGAATTATAGAATTTTTTGGGTTGCAAGGGACCTTAAAGATCACCTAGTTCCAACCCCTGCCACAGGCAAGGACACCTTCCACTAGACCAAGTTGCTGAAAGCCCCATCCAACCTGCCTTGAACACTGCCAGGGATGGGGCATCCCCAGCTTCTCTGGGCAACCTGTGCCAGTGTCTCACCACCCTCATAGAGAAGATTTTTTTCCTAATATCTAATCTAAATCTCCCCTCTGTCATCTCAAAGCCATTCCCCTTGTCCTGTCACTACATATTTATTATGGTTTGAAAATTTCAGTGCAGGGGCAGGTGTATGTACTCCGTTGATCTGTTTGCTTACAGTTCATTTGACATTCTCAACACTTTATTATTTTTCTTCATCAGGTTAACTACAGATCCAAGAAAACAGTGTTCCAAAGAAGATGGTGGTGGATGGTGGTACAACCGCTGCCACTCAGCCAATCCCAATGGCAGATACTACTGGGGAGGGACCTACAGCTGGGATATGGCAAAACATGGTACAGATGATGGTGTTGTATGGATGAACTGGAAAGGGTCATGGTATTCAATGAAGAAGATGAGCATGAAAATCAGGCCATACTTTCCACATTAACCATTATCAAAATGTACAGAATCAGGGATTTTCTTTTAATATTTGTATATGGTTATCTTTTCAGGCACAGTATTCAGGCATGTCTTTATGTATGAGAGCCAAATATGTATGTATGAGCATACTGTGACCTAAAGTGAAACGCAATGTCAACTGTAAATCAAAATCTGACTAATGAAAATAACTCAAGTGTATTTTGTTCCATTTTTCACGAGACAGAAGTAACTAGTATAAATAGCACTGATGAAAAAAAACCCAATCCCAACTTGTTTCACTCTTTTTACAAAGGACTTCTGCACCACATTTGAAGAGGGAGAGGATTATTCTGTTTTCTGAAAACTAAATAAAGCCTTAAAACAAAAGTTTTGTTCACGTTTCCTACATATTTATGAATTATCTGAGGAAAGGCAAACACATTCTACTAAATAAAGAATAGTCATTTTCTTTTATAGTGTAAAGACAGTGATAACTACCTGTGTAACAAGTTGAGAAGGGATAAAACGAAAAGATGTTATCTAACAAATGAGTAGGTTATCAGTCACTTACTTCAAATCCTGTATGCCAGATAAAATATTCCCTTTCCTGGGACCTGGCTCACATACTGTGCCTCTCAATATCTCTTCCACCATCCCACACCTTAGAATCATGGAATCATAGAATCATAGAACAGTGTGGGTTGGAAAGGACCTTCAATGGTCATCTAGTCCAAACCCTCTCCAATGAGCAGGGTCATCTTCAACTAGATCAGGTTGCCTAGAGCCACCTCCAGCCTGGCCTTGAATATCTCCAGGGGCGGTGCATCCACCATCTCCCTGGACAACCTGTGCCAGAGTTTTACACCCTCTGTGTAATTTTTTTTTCCTTTATGTCCAGCCTAAATCTCCTCTATTTTAGTTTACAAACATTACCTGTTGTCATATCACAAGAAGCTCTGCTACAAAGTCCTTCCCCTGTCTTTCTTATAGGCCTCTTTAAAGAGCTGAAAGGCTGCAATTAGGTCTCCATAGAGCCTTCTTTTCTCCAAGCTGAACAAGCCCAGCTCTCTCAGACATTTATTATAGGAGAGCTGTTCCATATCTTTGATAATTTTTGTGGCCCTCTCCTGGACTCTCTCCTAGAGGTCCATGTCTTTCATAGACTGAGGACTCCAGAGCTGGATGCAGTACCCTAGGTGAGGTCTCACCAAAGCAGAGGGGCAGAATAACCTCCCTTGACTTTCTGGCCACACTGCTTTGGATGCAGCCCAAGATAGGATTGGCCTTCTGATCTGCAAGAATACATTGCCAGATCATATCCAATCTTTTATCCACCAGTACCCCCAGGTCCTTCTCCTCAGGGATGCTCTCAATCGGTTTATCCTCCAGCCTTTATTGATACTGGGGGTTGCTCCTACCCAGGTTCAGGACTCTGCACTTTGCCCTGTTGAACCTCATGAGGTTCACATGGGCCCACCTCTCAAGCCTGTCCAAGTCCTGCTAGATAGCTTCCTGTCCCTTGGGTGTCTCACCGCACCAACTCAGCTTAGTGCATCTGCAAACTTGCTGATGACACACTCAATCTCACTGTCTATGTTGTTGATGAAGATATTAAACTTCCTTTTATCACAGAATAAAATACAGCATTAGAAGACCTGGCTGATATGTTTTTCGTGCAATCACTTTTCTGGGACTAGAGCAATTATTGACTCCAGTTGTAGAGGAGGTTATGCATTTCACTGAAGCTGGTAGTCTGTGCTTCCCTATGTAGCCAGGAGCTGAGGTTGTCCCAAAGACGGGATTTCCCAAGCCTGGTAGGCAGAATCAAACATCTTTCAGAGGGGACTGCCTTCTTCCATGAAGGAAGCTACCCAGATCACTTGCAATAGATGGATCCCATCAGAAACCTCTTGTGTAATCTGTGGAATCCAGGAGGACAAGGAGGAGATGCAATGGCAGCATCTCAATACATGTTCAGCATTCCCAGAGGCAGGCTTCCACTGAGGCTAGGGAACAAGAAAACAAGACATAAAGCAGAAGGCCGTTTTCCAACAGTACAAACGCTTTTCTGCCCGTGGCTGTAAAGATGTCTTTGCTCTTCAGCAAACTCTCCAAAAAGGGTAGACAATGGCTGTGTTTGAGAAGCACTAGGAAAAGGCTCTAAGTGAACTGTTTTACCAGTGTTTAGTGATACTGTTGAATGGTAAGAAACATGCTGGCCAGTGAGGTTGGATTCAAGAAAGTTTGCTCATGCTTGTTTCTCAACAGAAACACAGAAATATTTAACAGAGTAAATAGTTGTATAATTTTATGTCAGCATGTTCTTGTGCAGTTGTGTAATTGATATAATTGTTTTTACATGCACCAGCTTTTTGCTAAAAAATCTTTACCATATACTGTCAGTAAGTTGATGATTTAAGCACCTTATCTGTAGAAGACTTCTTGCTTGACACATGTGCCGAGAAACATTCTATACCAAAGAAAGACGCTTGTTTTATAGGCTATATACTATTGCCATCCAGATGAGGCACATCTTGCTTATGCTGGTTATAGTCATAACCTTTTAGTGGTCACTAGAAAATAATTGCCTGTTCTGAGAAGTTCTATTTTGGTGATTTATCATGAACTGTCTTATTTTGATGCTATGGTATGCATGGTAATCTGCCTAGAATTCATCAAAGGCGTGGAAGGTCTATATGTCCATATTTGTAAAACCACAGCTTAGGAGATCCTGAAAAGTCAGTCCTAAAATGAATGCACCATTTATCAAAGTGTACTCCATGGTAAGTCTGGGGCAAAAGCAAGAACCCAAACCATCTGCAGCTCTGCCTGAGAACTGATTCCTCTGACACTGTTACACTGCCCTCAAAATGGAAATGCGAGGAGGCACCCAGCAGCATGACTGTTGAACTTGATCAGACTTTCATGGTTGTTGGTAGTGGAGACAGGACGTCGTGGTGAACATACTTCTAAATTATTTTATTTCTTTAATACTTTTAAGCAAAATAGATTATTCAAATTATAAATATTTTTAGCTCCAGCTTAGGTGTGACCTGTCAAAGACAGAACAGTGGATGACATTGTCTAGGGTGAGGTGTACCTACCCATGTCAGGGGGGTTGGAACTAGATGATCTTAAGGTCCTTTCCAACTGTAACTATTCTGTGATTCTATTATTGTGAAAGACAGAGACAAAGTTCATATAAAAGGGGTTTAAAATCAATGTTTCCTTGAAAAGTTTTGGCAATTGCAAATAAGATGAAAGAACTGTTTTGTTGATCATTAATTAGTGTTTATTTTTTAAGCCACAGATGTGTCCAGTTGCCTTCACATTCACAGAGTAAAGGTACATCATGCACATTCATATATAAAAAATCTTTTCAACTTAGAGTTGTAGCATACATTAAAAGCCTGTCTTTCTACATGGTTTCTAAGGGCCTGATTTTCATTCTAACAATTTTGAGGGAATAGTCAGAGGCTCTAAATGGCAGCCAGACCACACCATTTTCTATCTCATAAGGAACGTTGTACCTGGGGTCATAGTGGCCCCCCAGGTAGTAAATGCCATTGAGGTTGGCAGCCTGGCAGCTGTTGTACCACCAGCCACCCCCGTACATCTCTGCACAGCTCTCCTCCCAGCGGTCCTGGTCCCGGTCGAAGGTGCTAAACCGCATCTGGGCATGGGACGTGTATTCGGTGCCATCTTCCAGCCAGCCCTCTATCAGCGCATCCCCAGCAGTCCCCTCGTAGGAGGACACGGCAAGGGCGTACCCTTCTGCTTCAGATCCTACCTGTATGATATACTCTGCATACTCAGCATTTCCATCCCAGTCCTCTAACTCTACCCGAAGGAGAGTGTCATTCTGAGTCAGCAAGTGTATGTTTTCATTGCCCAGCCAGAACTCTCCTTGCCCTTTGCCGTCCACGCTGCCGAAACCTCTCTTGTAGTCTTGCCAGGTCCGGTTAAAATTCACTGATCCATCCATTCTCTGTTGGATCAATAGCCATCCTCCCAAAGTTGTCTCTTGGTCGCAATAAACTGACAAAACCTTATTCGATCCCGCTGGCTTGATTTTGAAAATGCCACTTTTGGCACCAGAAGTGTGTTTCTGGCGGATATCATCACAGTCTAAAAAAAAAAGTTGATCTGGTTTGACAGGAGTTATCAGCAAAATTTAATAAAAGGTTCAGAGGAATCCAAGTACCAATAGCTCTGAGGAAAATTGTTAAACATGTCTTGAAATACACTAGGTATAGGGACAGGCAACATTAAAAAGAATTCAGAAAAGAAAACTACACACATCTTAAATTGTGAATTGTCTATGTAATACCCGAGTATCAATGAAATATTTTCCTTTTTGTTTCCAAGATGGCAATAAATGGACACAGTGTTTGCATTTTAACATCACACTGTTGTACTACAGTATCTGAACCCAGTGTGTCAGTTTGGTTATTGATGGAGTTTGGCTCCACTACCTCAATTAACTACTTCTGTGATGCCTGTGTACCTTTCCCAGTGCTGGCTCTCCTTTGCTTCTTTCCTGATGGTCTGATGCTGCGTGCCTGAAAGTCTGGGGTATCCTCTGCACTCTGATCATGTTGCACCCCACCTAGCTCCTCAGTTATTTCACGGGTCTTTAGTGATTTGGTTTCAAAAGTGGAGCCTCCCTTGTTGAAACTAGAAGAGGCGCTGGTCACTACAGTCTTGGAGTGACTTGCGCTGCCAGATGGGAATCCAGATGGCTGAAGGTGAAGTCCTCCAAAGTCATCTTCTTCCTCCTCTCCTAAGTCAGTAAATTTGCCTTTCCCCCCATAAGTCCCTGAATGACTGGATACTCCAGTACCTAAGTGGCTACTGCCTGTACCAGTTGTGTGGCTGCTAGATGAAACGCTGCTTGATCCACCAAAGTGCTTACTAGCAGTGGATGCAGAGTCAGGAGTAAAAAAGGACTCTAGCTCAGGGAACAACCTCTCTAGCTTGTGGAAGCCATCTGTCCCACCAACATGGTACACGCTCCCTTCCTCTCTAACATTTCCTGCCCCTTGCAAATAGGAGCAGTCTGAGCCATCAGAAGAAACTGTTTTTTCAACTACTTCTTCTCTAGGGCCATCGGGGCCAGTGACAACTCTCTTGGTGGTAGTTTTGGTGCACCTACGGACAGTGGAGGAGGTTTTGTCTCCCAGATTAATAGTTTCTCTCCCGTGAGTAGGAGTAACTAATTTGCTGGTGTGTGAAGTTCCATCCCCCCTTGATTCTGCCGCGAGATACACACTGTCGCCTCGGGAGGGCTTTGTGTCTGTTTCTGATCTTTCTAATACCACTTGCATCTGCTTGATGTTATTAATTATATTCAGAGCTTGCATTTCTGGCAGAGGCTTATGCTTAAAATGCTCAGGAACATTTGAGTCCTTAATTGGCCTCATTTTCAGCGTGCTCAAGGTGGTTGTCTGAAGTTCTGGGTGCAAGTTGATGGAGTTGGCTTGGGTAAGCTGCTTCTGGATATTGTCATAGCTTTCTTTGTCCACCTGGTAATCAAAACTTCTATCACAGGTTCCTTTGCAAGCTCGTATCTTAATATCAATGTCCACCTATGTAAACAGAGAGAAATAATTTGGTTAGGGACCTTTCCTGCCTTTCTCAGGCAAATGTATTCTTTAATTGGACTGGGGGAAAGGTGAGAGCTGTCCTGGCACCTCCCATCTACAGCAGAACTTTTCCAAAGCTGAGTTTTGAAATCTTCCCTGTATTCCTTTCCAATAAATGCAACACATGCAGTAGCACAGTGCACATGAGCTCCATGGAGAAGTACATTATAGTATGTTCTCAATCTATGCTCCATTTATTCTTGGTGCATAGGGGTGTCTTTCTGGGTCTGGAAGGAGTGCTGGGTACAGAGGCAGAAATGTCCTCCAAGGAGAGGGAAACACACTGGGCTTGTCCCAGAGCCTGTCGTGGCCCTGCTGTGAGGCCTGCCATACTGGGACTACCACTGCTTTCCTAAATGATCCAAAAGATGGATCTCTGATCTGGGGATCAAAACAGGCTTTTGAGCAGAATCACTGTTTGTGCCAGGACTTTTCCTTTTATTACTGTCAAAAGAATTGCCTGCAACTTGGGAACATGGGCTCTAGTGCCTGCACTGGCTTGGGCAGCAGCAGCAGCACTAGGGAAGGACAGTGTACATCCCTCTCATCTTAGCAGCTCAGCAGCTCCCTATAGGAGGAGAAACACCTCATGCAGAGCCAGTTATCAGTAGATTGAAGATCTTTGCTACTCAGCTGAGAGAAGTGAGAAATGGGACCAGGAATCCTCCTGAGCTCACACTCATTCCTGCACCTAGCTGCACAGAAAGCAACTCATTTGGGGATTTGCTTCAGCAAATCGGGTCCTATGAGAATTGCTTCAAAGTGTTCTTCTAGAGGGTGCACTGCTCACCATGTACAGTGTAATGGACAGACCCTCTTTCTGTAGCTAAGCCCTAGAAAGAATGGAAACTACATGGCAGCTACCTACCTCCAAGCGCTTCATCTCTGTCACCTGTTCCTGGATGCTGCTCTGCAGAGCTTTAATTCTGTTTACTTGAGTGACAACTCTCTGCTTTAATGTCACAATTCTCTGTCTCAGTTCTCCTGACACACGACCATAATCGTCATCAATCTCTGAAACAGAAACGCCTCACAGTCAGTTATGCACATGTGATTTTCTTTCCTAAAAGGGTAAGGCATTTTAAAACAAGTAATTAAAACATGTAATTAAGCACATATTTCTCACAGTACTCGACAGGTAAAAAAGTACATTAGTTTTTACTAGTTAGCAGTTAAGAGTCTTAATTGCTATGTTTATTCTGGGTCTTGTTAATGAGGTCCAGTGCAGCATATCTTTTCCAACCCTGACTATTCTATGATTCTGTGATATATTTTCACTACATGTTGCTTATGCACAAAAAAACTTCAAAGTAATTCAGCAACGGATAATAAAACTGGGTGAAAAATACTCACTCTGAGCACTGTCCAGGTTTGGTTTCAGTACATTTACAGTTTCCACAACTATCCGATTTGATTTTTTATAGTTGTTTTGATTTTCTAAGAGCAGTTTCCTGATTTTGTCTATTCTGTGACTATAATCCTGGTCTGTTTCATCAATCAGTCCTTGCATTCTGCAGCCTGATGGACATTTTGTACCCTAAAATCAGAAGATGGAAACACTTGTGTTAAAATCTTCATGAGTAAACCTGTTTTAGCATTATATTTTCAGACTTTTGGCCAACACTGAAAACACATAAAAAATAAAATAAGTTAGGGCAAGATTCTGCAAATTTTCTTCAGGTGTCCATTTTTATATATATGTATGTATTTCCCAAAGGGCTGCTGTACGAAGTCTGTTGTCCGGTTTGAGCAAGGATGTTAGAGGCCAACTTACTTAAGCAAAATATTCCTTGGAAAAGCTTAATGTTCTTACAGAGTAAAGCTTTTAGCCGAGATTTCATCAAATAAATGTAGCATAGAGATGGGGTAAGATGTATGAGGCAGGAGAGAGACAAATGAACAGATTATACACAAAGGCATCCAGTCAATCAGTATGAACCTTTTACTGAACATTTTGTTATCTGACATCCCAAAAAGTAAGCAGTGAAGTGTAAGTTATTTATAGTTATTTATTTTCTTTGTCACACATCTTTCTGGTGCCTTTCTCTTGCCAACTGCAAAAGTGGCAATATCAAAATTATATTTAAAAAAATCCTTCTTATTTTTTTCTAGGTATAACCTTCGTTTATTTCATCTTTCTTTTCTAGACTTATGTTCTCTTCCGATTCCACACCCTGGCAAACTTCCATCTCTTTTTTTCTCCTAATTATTTCCTTTCTTGCTTTCCTACAGGAGATTTCTCCTCACTGCCCTGATGTGAAGTATTACCCATCCTCCCTAAGACCCAAGTCCCAGCTAATGCTGGCTGCATGGCACCCATCATAACAGTCTGGCTGAGGTCCACGAGCACCCTACTGATAGACCCCACTTTCGTCCACAGGGCTCATTGCTCACCCAGTCATCGTCTGCACAGATGGGCCAGTTCTTCTCATACTGGCAGGTGGACTGGGACATGTGCTCCACAATCCTGGGACCACGCACTCCTCCACCCTCCTTTTCAAAGGTACTTTCTCCATCTTGTGCCTGCCAGGATGAAAAAGGGCAAAAGCAAAACTAAGATTAACCAAACAGCTGCCAAGAGAACAGAAACACAATGTTGATGTCGTCAGACAGTCAGTGGCACAGCTGACATGTGGCAGTTACAGCCATCTGGAAAGAATCACACTGAGCAGTGCCCTTGCACTGTTTTATTTCTGACATTTCTTGGAAGATACGATTTTGTTTGATTTGTCAGAGTAAAGCTTTTCATCTCTTAAAATTAATGCTGCTATGTAGAGAGCTGGTGATGCTCAAGACATATTATGGTAACATAAATCCACAAAAATCTTTTGTTCTGTGTAAATATAAAATTAAGTTGAAATCAGGTTGAAACTGGTTAAGTTAAAGCAAATACTTAAAACATCCTATGTTCTATTTCTTTTGCTGCAATATTGCTAAATTTGTGTTTTCATTCTACCACCTTCAGTCTACACATAACTGGCTTAAATATATAGAGGAAGAGAGTTTTCCCATTGGTGTTTCTGATTTTAATTACAGTTGCTACATGTAAGCTTGTAGCCATGTTTTGCCTGGCATAAAGAGCAAGAAAGCTAATAACTTCCTAATAAAAATAAAAACATAAGTGATGGGTGGATTCCACTGTGCTAGTGGAAAGAAGAGAAATAAATATACTGAGATCTTCTTCAAACCTGAGGAGAAGTGCATCTATACAAGCTAATTGTAAGCCAAAACAATGTAAGGATGTTACTGTGTTACTTATATTTATATATGTTATATATAGTTACATTATACTGTTATTAAGCCCTGGGAAACTGAAATGTCATTATTAAAATTGATGGATTCACTCTGGTTTCATTAATCCTGGGGAACTGGCCTTTTAAAAGGAACAAATAAAACCTTTACTTTTAGGTGGTTTGTCCCCCTTCAGCATTGACAGCTCCAATACAACTGCTTCTGTTTTGTCCCATCAGCTTTCTATAATTTGTCATTTGTTAAAATATGCATATTTTTCAAAAGACAGTCATAAAGAGAAATGTGAAGAATCTAACATAAAGTTACGGCCTGAGACCTCAATGAGAAAAAACAAGCTTATATTAACATAGCTGAAGATCAAATCTATCTGTTTCCTTTTCTAAAAGTTGTTTCTTACTTAGCCCTAGTTTAACCTGATGTTGCTGCTACAGGAATCCTTGGGTTTTAATGTGTGTTTTATAATAAATGTATCGCATAACATTTGTAGGTGTAAAACCCTGCTGAAGTACCATCCAAATGAGAGTAGAATTCACTCTAATAAACATGAAAATTCCTGGCTGGCTGGAGACACAGGCATCCACAGACTTACAGCATCACCTATGAATCTATAAATTCAACTTCATATATATGTTGCTTATGAATCCAGACTCAGCAAAACTAAATTAAGCAAAACTAGAGAGCTGGATGCTCAAGAACTATTGATGAAAGTCCAGCAGTGAAATGGTTACAGGAGGCTTGTTTATATGTGTGTGCATTGAATTTTACAAGCCAGATGACAGTAAAAATTTATCTATCTAATGAACACTCTTCAAAACAGAAAAATATGAAAAGAATCAAATTCATACCCAGGCTATGTTGAGGCACAGCAACACACAGAGGATCCTCATTGATATCATCTTCAGGAGAAGAGCAAGCAGAACTTTGAGTGAAAGGATGCTCTTCCCCCATCTCTGGTGCAATTTAAATCTTAGTGTGAAGCTGAGATTAATCATTATGCTCCCTTCTGTTTGGAGACAAAACATGCCAGATGCCCTCCTCCCCCTTACGTGATTACTTAAGGACTGTTGCACAAGTTTGGGCTGTTATTTGCTCCAGATAAGTTTGTACAACATTAACATGCAGACAACACCATGTATTCCAGGAAAAAAAATACCTGTCTAAAGCTTGGTTTCTCGTAACTGATGTTCAACTTCGATGTACACAGGACCTAGAGGGATCCAGCAGTGCTTACCTCCTGGAAGGCACACACTGTGCAATGGGAACTTACTTAGCATAATCAAAGAACTGATATTTGAAACAGGAAGTCATTGGTTTGCCCTTTTTCTGTGACTCTGTTCCACTGCTGTGAAATTCAATGGCCTTTCTAAGGCAAGTACTGTTCTAAGAAAGTCTATCTGTGACCACGTGGTCATCAACTGAAATTCATTCCTGAGAAGTCCAGACCCCAATTTACAACATGCCAGCTGCACCTTACTGGCATTCGTATGATGCATGATGTGTTTATGTTGTCTCTTACACAAATGGTATACTACTATTTTTTATCAAGTAGGATTTGTTTGAAATGAACACAAATTTATGAAGAGTACCAAAGCAGAGTGGTACTTGAAAATGTCCCAGAACAAATGTTAAGCATAATAAAATATTCCTAAAGAGTCATGCCTTCTTAAATGTTTGCATAATGGGTATAGTTTGTATGTGGTAACTGATGGTAGTTAATAATGTGAGCTCTATAACTACCCTTACTGTTACTGGGGAGAGATGCACATGGCTGTCAGACACTTGAGAGATGCTGACCATCTCAAAAGTTACCACCATAGTGATGAGGAATGAGCAAGAAAATCTTTGCTTAGAGTACACGTTAGCTTCATCAGTCAAAAGAACAATATTATCTCTTGGCTTTTGAAAACCATATAACATTTTAAAAACTCATCATCTACAGGCTGCAACATCTTACCATGTTCTGCTTTAGAGAGATGTGAATGGGACCCTTTGTTTCCTCCCAATTCTGGCCTTGTATTTCATGCTTCTCTTATCCAGGGAACCCCTCTTAAATTTAACGTATACAAATATCAGAGAACCATAGAATGGTTTGGGGTGGAAGGGACCTCAAAGATTACCTAGTTCCAAACCCCCTGCCATGTGCAGGGACACCTTCCACTAGACCACTTTGCTCAAAGTCTCATTTAACCTAGTCTTGAACACTGCCAAGGATAGGGCATCCACAAATTCTTTGGGTAACCTGTGCCAATGTCTCATCAATCTCATAGTGAAGAATTTTTTCTTACTATATAATCTAAATCTACCCAAGTCATATTCTCAGGTAGCAGAAGAGCTCATTATGATGGTGCTAAATTGATTAAAACCTACACCACCAAGACCTGCTTTGCATTACAAAGTGTTTCTATTATATTTAAGGCTTAGTCTTATTTATCTGCACACATTCTGAAACAAGATGTTTTGTTCATATAAATTCCCTGCACATACTCTGTAAAGTCTTCTGTTGAATTTCAGTGCTAGTAATCCCACTGCTAGTGCCGTGCTAGTTGTGCTGTGATTCAACAGACTTCTATTTCAGCAACAAGACAACCCAAATAACTTCATCAATGAATGCCCAAACAGACCACGTATTACCTTTTCTCAGTTTGAAGATCACCCAGCAGTTGCTGTGTTCTTTGGTTGATAAATGTCCGTAAGGCAGCTCCTAAATTCAAAACAGATAATCAATATTCTTAAACACCAAACCCCTCAGCTGCTAACTTCAGCTGGGGCAAAATTGGTGATGCTTCCCCACTCAAAGTCCTACACAGTTTTGTTCATTCTGTTGCAGCAATTCTGGGGAAGACTTATTAAAAGCTTGTCAGACAATAAAATGCTTAAAGGAGGAAAAGACATCAGGCAGCTACTCAGAGCTGTACATTCTTTTCATTGTATGATGATGCTCTGCAGACTGTTTAAAACTTCACATGTTTTCCTATGGTGCTCATCACTCGGCTACCCCAGTGCTTTACCTGCGTGTCTTGCTTTTGATCCCACAGGAACTGAGTGATAAGGGCAGGAATAGTACCTAATTTTGCAGGGTAACAGCTGTAAGTAAGAGACAACTATGTCCCACCTGGTTTTATTCCCTGCCTGTATTGCAACCTATGCAACAACTAAAGCATCCTTCATAATTCAGATGTGATGTGACATGGCACCTTAGTTCTGGCTTTTCCCAATTTGTAAGAGCTTGATTTTGTGATCTTCAATAATGTCTGAACATTATTTTGGTAATTTAATAGGCCTTAAAAATCGATAGTAGTCAGAGCACACCAAGCAGAAGATTTTCTGCCTTTCCAACCATGCTCACAGAGGGTGTGACAATTTGCTAGGTGGTGACCCAGATACCAGCCACCAGTGTAAAACGACATGGCACAAAGCATGTGCCAGGCCTCCACAAACCCTGATGGAGGACAAAGCTCTCTAGTGACCTTCAAATGCAGAAAGCTAAAGCTCTGGTCCAAGTAGAACTTGGCCACCATGGCTAAAAGGACTAGAAAAAGCTGATAACCAACCATAGCCATTAGGTAAACGAAGACATGTTTCCTGCCTCATGTGAAGGGGTTTCTGGGTGAAGCTGAGGTGAAGGAGGAGCTCCTCAGGATTTCCAGTTGAGGGCTGAATCTGGGCCTGACCTTCAGCCTGTACCTTTGCTTTCCTGTTGCAATCATCCAATCACTTCTCCCTGTGTTTGAAAGGCTAAAGGCCAAGAGCTAGATAAACTTTGGATTTAACTTTAATTCATCATCAAAGGACAGACTTCAGCTGCCCTGTTCTTGGCAGGTTGCCACAGAAATAGATGGGAATCTGGGGTTTAACTCTGGCTTGTGTACCCTAGATGTGAGCCAGCCCTTGTTTGCCCAGCACTGCCCCTGCCTCCTGTACTACCACAAGTCCTCACCATCAGTCCCCAAGCACTGCCTTCTCCTCCTCTTTCCTGCTCATTCATGTCCCTCCTCTAGATATCTTGTCTCAGATACCAGTCTCCTTCAGCTTCAGCTCTCAGCTCCACTCTCTCTTCATATGTTCCTCAGGCTACTTAACTCTTTTGAATTTTTCACTTGCCAGTCCCAGCATCTGGTCCCACATTGTCTCCATGCAATGTCTCAAGGACGGAGAGACCCAGCAAGTCCTCCAGTCCCTCCACCTTACTTGCTTTTTTCTACCTCTACCCTTTCTTCATCCACTTTCTTCTGTTTTGTGCTACAGTGGTCTTCAGAAGAGTGACTGCAAGCACAAGGTGTGAGAGAAAGGCAAACTCATCATAGCCACCAAATCCTATACTGAATTTTGATAAACTCCGAGTGGAGCAGGCTTGCCCAAATACACACAACTTTCACTATAGGTAATATAGCTAATAGTTTGAGGGTCATATATGGTAAAGGCTGATTTAGAAAAGAAAAATATGACCTCCCAATATAGAATCATAGAATCACCTAGGTTGGAAAAGACCTTTAAGATCAAGTCCAACCATTTCCCCGGGACTGCCAAGACCACCACTAAACCATGTCACTGAGGGCCTCATCTACATGGCTTTCTCAGGGATGGTGATTCCACCACTGCTACAAAATAAGGGCATTAATTCAAACTGAAATATATTTTCTTGCAAAAAAATAATACCCAGAGTATTACTCTCTAAGAGTCAGAAAAAATATGAGATCTTTTCAGGCCCATTTCAGATAGTTAGATGGTTGGAATAAGTAGAAAGAAGTGCCAAAATGCATTGAGTGTTTCCAGTCTTCTTTCAGGACCCAGAGAATGTGACTGCAGATTGAGATCCTGCAGACTCCCTGATAAAATCTGGCACAGAACTTTTTTGAGCTCTTGGATTTGATAGCTCTGACCCTCATGACCACTGGTGCAGGTGGTCTTCTCCAAAGAGGTTAAAATCAGTTGCAAAAACTTGGTACACCAATAAACAAATCAACTAGAAGAATAAGGCAACCTTAGTTCTGGTGAGCAACCTACAAAATGCCAGCTCACACCACTAAAATGTGTGCAGACACAGAAAATTCTCATCTGATAAATCATGGTGTCCAAAAGCTAAATCAGGAGACGCCAATCACAGTTCAAACCTAGCAGAGTGTGGATACAAAAGTCAAAGCAATGGAGGAGAAAGGAGTATTTTATAATTCCATCTTGCAAACATATAGATAATAACAACTTTAATGTCATGTCATAGGTGATATAAACTGAAAACAGAAAGTGGAAGGGAATTGGGCAATGCCACTCAAATGGCTGTTTGCAGAACCGGGATCAGACAGGATGTGCCAAGCCTTAGCTTATATCCTTCTCCCAGGCCTCTCTACACATCCTGCTTCAGCTACAAGGAACCATGGGAGAGGCCTCACAGCACAAAATGATGAGGAAAACTGCTTTGCTTGGTAAGGAATTAGATGTCAAGGCTGGTGGTGAGCCAGCAGCATGGCTGGTTGCAATGGCTGCAATATTGTTGTGCAAATATTGTGTTCAGTAGTGTGGAAGGGCTCATCCCAAACAGTTGTTAACCCCATGCTGACCCTATGTTGCACAATGGCTTCTACTCACCTACTCCTGGGAAACCTGCCTTCCTTTTGGATTTGGGCTCAAGGGTGAAACTTAACCAAGTCAAAACAACCTCAGTAAAAATTACATGGGGACAGAAATTGATCGTGCTATGGAGTCTCAGATCCAGTGAAAGAGGCTTAGCATCAGCCTTGCTACAGACCTGGAGAAGTGTCAAGGCTGCATAAACTGCCTTTTAGGTCTGTGTTATAAGAGTAAT
>JAOEHX010042863.1:0-15686 GCA_025448015.1 Bolborhynchus lineola
CCTTCTTAACAGTTACCTGTGCAAAATCATATCGAAAGTGCAGGCTAACCTACAGGTACTTTCTTTCCTCCTTTGCAGTTCAAATCTCATTGTCTGTCTGACTCTGTGACTAATTCTAGGAGCTCTGTGTCATTACTTTTCAGCATGCAGTCCTACCAAACTCAAATAAAATGAAGCAAAATTGGGCTCTTGTACTTAAAGAGACCCAAAGACTTGCATACCTATCAGGCACCAGAAGAATGTCGAAATCTGTATGATGTACATTTAATTCAAATTTAAATGATATTTCTGAAATACTCAGATTTTCAGCAGAGAGAAAAAAAGGAGACATCACAGTGAGTTCTGATGATATGTTTTTTTTTTTTTTTCTTTTGATGTTCACCTTTTCAGCTGTTTTGAAAGACTTGTGATTTTTGAGAAAATTGTAATCTTGTGTAATCTGAGCAGGAGGTACTTTTAAGGATTTAAACATCTATTTGATGCCAGCACCAACAGAGGTCTCTGGGACATGTAGATAAGATTTGTCCAAAGAAATTGCTCAACAAATGCATTCTGGCACACAGTGAAGAGAAAGGTTGAATATTAACAGTCATACAGTGATTGCTCAGAAGAGTTGGTCCTATCACTGTGAAGCTGGAAATGAGCATTGCCTCCTATATATATAGAAACAGAGAGGACCTCTCCCTGTCAGAGCTGCTGATGGGAGAAGGTCACTGAGCTGCTCAAGCGAGCCGGCACCATGAAACTGCTCCTGCTGTTCCTGCTCTGTGTTTCCTCTGTTAAATCCCAGGCCTCTACAGACTATGATGATGAGGTTGTAATACTGATCATCAATAATAATAATTATTATAATTAGGATAATAATAATAATTAATTGCATGCATGACTCAGCTTGTATGAGTTAGCTAAATTCAAAGGTATGGGAAAAAATGATCCAGTGCATGTTCTTTATGCCCACTTGAAATGTTGAAAGAAATGACCTTTGTATTATATCTTCATGTATATGTAACTGCATGATAGTTCTTTTTTTCAGTTTGGATATTTTCTTCCTATTTATTTTGTTCTTCTGTAGGGAATGAAAAATATTGAGTGGTAAGATTAATTATTTAGCTGAATTTAGTTAAAGATATTAATTTAGCAATGTTGACGTATGATGTTACAGACAAGTAGTATCAGGTGCAAATGAGTAGGATTAATGTGTAATTAATCATGTCCTGTCTCAAAGACAGTAAAAACTTCCTATGGATTCAGTAGACATTGAAAAAAAATCAACTTCCAGTTCATATAGCTTTACATTAGAAATGGAGAGGTAGCAATCATTAAGCAAAAAGGCAAGCAGTGAGAACCAATCTCAAATAACAATTTAACCTGTATGTAATTTTAAATATAATGTTTAATGGGAAATATAATTTAGAATCTCAGTTTATTTTTTTATATTTTGAAAATCCCTGCAAAATTACATAGGTCAGGGAAATCAAAAATGTGGTGATTTCTTCTTATACAATCTAAACATTTGCGTCTGTATGTTTGCTACTGATAACACTTCCATGCTAAGGAATGCTAATTCAGGAATTTTGTGATTTGTATGCTGCCTATTTTTGAAACCACTTGTAGTCTCTGATCCTGATTTCCTTCAAATGCTTATTACTTGTAACTAAGACTGGAATCTGAGATTGTTAAAGATTTTGAATCAGTAGTTCAAACAGCTATTAATTCAAATGGTTTAATTTCAACAATTGTTTAGGGCCTGTTTTCCTTCCCAGCCCCTTAGACTTTCCCATTTCCGGCAGAGATAGGGAATGTATGCATCAGAGCAAGCTCTAAAGACCTAGCCTGAGAGTTGGCATTGAATGCTTTCCCTAATCCTATCAGTTAATAGCTGGTGTGTGGCCTGAGACCTGATGGTGTATTTGATTGTGGCTTGATTTTCTGAGACCTTACAAATTTTCCTGTAGCCTGATGAAAAACTGGAGCACTGATAACATAATGCTGAATATTCTTAACCCCAAGAATGCGTTGGAGGTTTTTTTTGGTCTCCTGCTACATGGACTCATGGTGCTTAGTGGCTCTGAACTATATAAACTTTATTCTTGATCAGAATGAGCTACTGAAATATTGTTTTGCTTTGGTTTGAAGACTTTTTAGTTTGTCTATATCGGGGTAGAGGGTGTGTGACTAGTCTTACAAGGGAGGGAGTAACAATGACTTTTAGATAATGTCAGCATATTTCCATTATTGCTTTTTTGCATTCCATTCCATGGTTCTCCTTGCTGTTTAAAATACTAAAGACTGCTGAACAGGTGCCTCTACCGTGTGCATCACATTTTACAACAGCAATCCCAGACTCAGGTCCTCTCCCCTTGGCTTTGCAGGATGACAGCCCTCAGCTTGGGGTTCGAGGCCACCGACCCCTGGACAAAAGGCGGGAAGTGGCGCCCACACTCCGGCCCGTGGCACCTCCCATCAGTGGAACTGGATACCAGCCCCGGCCCCCAAAGAGGGTGAAGCCAGGAGACAAGAAAGAACGTGTTATCTACCCTGATGCTGGTGGCTGCAAGCATCCTTTAGAAGAGCTGGTAGGTATCTGCCTGCCGATAAGAGACTGTCCTTTTCTTCTAGTGCATCCAACATGGAGTTTTCTTTGCCACACAAGGGACAGTCATTCATTTAAACCAGCCCAGTTTTGTTTCATTTTATTTGAGTTTGGTGGGACTGCATTCTGAAAAGTAATGACACAGAGCTCCTAGGATTAGTCACAGAGTCAGACAATGAGATTTGAATTGCAAAGGAGGAAAGAAAGTACCTGTAGGTTAGCCTGCACTTTCGATATGATTTTGCACAGGTAACTGTTAAGAAGGGCAAAAAAAAAAAAAAACAAACCACTGCAGAAGCACTGGTTTGAATTTCAGATAATCTCAAGGGACCAAAAAAAGTGACCTCCCATTTGTTTCAAACTAATTACTCTACACTCAGGCACTGCCCCAGTACATAAATAATTTTGAATGAAAACATCAAAGATCAGATGAGTATTGTAAGCTATTCCATTCCTTTAGTATTGTAAATTAATTAAAGTAAATAAATTTTACATATAAATTTGCTGGGTTTATTTTTTTTTTTAAATACAAAAAGTGTATCTGTTGAATATCATTTACAGGTTTTTCATAATCTTTTAAAAGAATACAGCATTAAGCTATCTGTGGAATATTCAAACATTTTCTGATGCTTTAGAAGAGTATGACATATCACTGCTCTCATATTAGCAGGCTTTTAACATTTTAGTGTCTTTATATAATGTGATTTTCTCATGCATTATAAATGACCATAGCACACTTTTCAAAAGTCATTCATTTTAGTGTCTGAAGACACAAAGAGATGCAAACCATGGGCTGAGGTTCCATTTCAAAGATCAGCTTGACGGAGTGGGAGATTTTATGGTAAGTAAAGATGAGAACAGCTAAAATTACTTGGTTTAGGCCTTTTTCCTGTATTTGTGCTGTTGTCAGAATTCTTGTAAACTATGGAGATTCCTGAAATATGAAAACTATTTAACCTGACTGGTTTAATTATTAAACAGCTTGGATCAACATCAGCTGTGGCTCAAAGAGCTCTGACTCCACTGAATTTCATCCCTTGCAGGAGGTCATCAACAACACTTAGATTTGGAAGAACACAACTTCTCCCCTCAGGCATCAAAGAATTCTGCCTAAAGCCAAAACTGACATCATTAACTTACAATTTCCAAGATATTATCACTGATTCTGGGCATGTCCCAACCTTACATGCAGTTTTCTCTCTAGGTACCTCTGAGAGAAGTTCAATCACCCTCATCTTACCCTCATTATAAGGAAGGGACATAGTGATGCTGAAGCCTTGCCGAAGGATTACTGGTAGCCTGCAGTACAGCAGAACTAAAAGGTCTCACTAGTCCTGAGCTAGAAACTTGCTACTAAATTACCCCAGCTCAGTCCAAACAAAACTTAATTACATGTATGATATTTGTCATAAATCTATTCCAAAACCATAGCCATGTTCTGCAGTAATTTGTGGTGTCCTTCTTCAGGCATTAAGTACACTTTGCCCCCCTATGAAGGAGTGTGGCTGTTCCTGTGCAGTGTGACAGGGAGCAGACAACAGCGATTGGCATGGAAGCCCCCAGGCTTGATGCAGAGTCCCAGATGGGGAACCCTCAGGCTCCATCTGCCTTCAGATGGGATTTCCTTTTTGCAACTTGTCCTTTGACCCTCCCAACTCCAGTACTTTTCTTTGGCTTCCCCAAAAGAATTGGGCAGCTGTGTCTCTCTGGGGCTTTACTGTGAACAACATGTGTGTTATACCACATTGGGTTTGTGTCAAAGGAGCAGATGCCCCAGTGCAGGGATCCTACAACTGCCCGGCTGGTGAGCCAAGGCCTTGTCTACACTGCAAAGATTTTGCCTGGAGAGTTTTATCAGAAAAATTAGTCCAAATTTGAACTGCATACAGGGCAAACGATACTGGCAAATGTGTATATAGAAAAACACTTTGGCAGCAGAACTTAATCTACATTAGCATGCTGGTTATGAGATGTGTTTTTTCTCTCATGCTTGCAACCAAATACAGTTTGGTTGACACTTTCTAAGGACTGAATGAAACCTTATTAAATAAATAACCACAGCCATGGCTTAAATTTCTTCTAAAAATGATATCAAAAAGGCTCTCTCTTCAAAACAGGACACTTAATCTTTATTCCTTCATATGCCCTCCTGCAACTCATGTGGTTAATGAGAAGCTGTTCCCAGAATTAACATGGCAGTGTACCACAACACACCTGCTATTAGGAACTGCAATAATACGATATGGACCTGATGGTGTTCCAGGATACCCCTTTGTACAGTATTTTTGTACTAAAGGCACTTACTGGCAGAGGCGTATGTGTATGTTTGGAGGAATGACTATTTGCTTGCTACCCCTTGTGTTTGTTGTGCCGACGTGTCTGGCAGTGGTGGAACCCTCTTTACACAAACCCCTGTCAGGCAAGTCATGGTCACTGGATCATGGCTTTTCAGAGCTGAATGTGCCTTCTGAGGTGTTCTTGTGGTGGGAAACAGAACCTTCTTGTGCCATGATGAGATGTAGTGTTGACTAAATTAAACTTTAAAATAGCAGTTCATTTAGAAATGTCCTTTTGAACAACTAGTGTTGTAATAGCATCATACGTTGAAAAGAACACTGTAAACTTAAATGTTGGTCTCTGCTGAGATGAACATCCCCATTTCTTGCTTTTATGGGTAACAAACATTACTTCAAAGGTATTTCATAAATGAGAATTAATGCTTTATTCACATTCTGGAAGCAAACAAGTTCTTAAACATTAAAGAGTGGGGCTGCTCACTTTGAACTTAAAAAAGGACTAAAAGCACATGCAACTTACTAATCACCTTCTTCTAAGTAGCAATTTATAAAAAATTACATAGCTTATCATTTCCAGAATTGCAGCTGGTAACTGCTGCTGGCATGCAAGGAGACATATAATTAAGAAAATTAATAAAGGGCATATCCGGCAGTAATTAATACTGCTGTCATTAATTTATTGAAGTTCTGGGGCTAAATTTCACCTTGGACTAAACCTTCTGTTAAAAAATTAAATTATTACAGAGGCTAATTTGTCCCCTGATTTTCTAAAGCTTTCCAAGGATGCCAGGAAATAAACTGAGATTATAAATTTCTGAGGGGAATATTAATTGGAAAAAAAAAATAAATGACAGCAACTACAGGGCCATGTGCACACTGGTAATAACAGCAATAAACAGCACATAGGAGAGAAATTTATTGGAAAATATAAATGGATAATTACAGTTTTTTGGACTCCTAGAAGGGTCTGTATTTCAAATGTAGTTTCCTTCAAAAAGGCAGTAAAAATAAGCCTAATTTCTTTCAACAGACAATAGAAACAACTGTATTATTACACTGTGTTGCCTGAGATTAGCCCTTAAACGACTTCCACACACCAAATCCACTGACTAATCAACAGGCACAGACTACTCTGTGCAAACTTAAAACCCACCAAACCTGTTTGAAATCCCCTGCCCTCAAAATCTCCTTTTAAACCTGGTGTATCTTTAATCCAGCCTCACCAGCCTGGGAGGATGCAACAGTCTTCTCCTATTTTAACACACCACTCCATGGAGTTCGCACTATAAGCCTTGATAGATGACGCTCCTCCTCCTCCAGGTGCTGTGCTGGCCTTTACCCAAGGCTCCGAAACCTAACAGGGATCACCAGAGGGACTATCAAAATAGGTCCTCTTATTAAACATGAAACCTGGCTGGCTTGTCTTGAAACCAAACTGGCAACGCTCCTCTGCTGCTGGCGGCACGACATAATCGACACCTCTCCCGCACTTCAACCCCAGATCAGGAACTGGGAGTCAAAGTCACTCAAGGCACATGTCTAGCTGTCACTGTATCGTAAATAACTAGATACAAACCACCAGTGCAGCCACCAGAAATGACCCATCAACTCCAAAAAAGAGAAAAGACGGTCATTATGTTAAGCAGACAGTTTGTGTGCCAGAAATAATCCCAGGTTAACTCCATCCTGTGGCTCATCAAGAGCACAGGTTTGACTTTAGCAGCGTTGCACAGGATTACATTTAAACCAAATCAGTTTGCAAACTGCTCACAGCTCAGGCACACAGGCAGGTGTAGTAAGCGGCAGGTATAGTGGTAAAGAAAAGCAATGTGATGGTAGGGTTGCAAAAGATTTGTTTGCCAAATTCCAGCTCTAGCTAGGGAGGTTAAGGCTTCCTAAGAGCAAGTGCGTGTATGTGAAGAAAGTAGATGCCAATTTGTTGTACGTATGCATTTCGTTATTCTGCCTATGAAAGCAAATGAAAAATCAACTGCAGTATCTGGGTACATTTGGAAAAGAACTACAAGCCCTAACAGAGCATGCACCTTGCCATTAGGTGTAGGATTGCCAGGCTAGTGCACTTCAGGCTCCACTAAAAGGAGATCCTGTAGACCTACACTAAAGGTACTTTCTCCAAAAACACCAGGTATAACGGCAAGCATCCCCTATTGCACTGTTTTGTTTAGAGGTTGCTTTTCAGGCCTGGGACTATGTTTCCACATTCCCCGCATGCTGTGTAGTCCCCTGAACTGAACTGAGCCCACAGTGAACACGACACCTAAAAGCTGTAGCTGCACGACCCAAAACAGCAGCGAAGGCCGAAGATTTCAGCGAACCCAGGCTGACCACAGGGCACCCAACCCCTCAGCGCGGGAAAACGCTGCACAAACGGCGCCAACTCCTCCATCACCGTGGGGCAGGTTCATGAAACCGCAGGTGCCTATCACAAAGCTGAACATTGCTCTCTCCTGGCCGGTACCCCTCACTGCAGCCCTCTCGCCGCCCCTCCTCCCCGCATCCGCGGCACCGGCGGGTCTCGAACCCACGATCGCAGCGCTGCCCACGGGCGCCATTAACCCCTCCTCCACAAGGCCCCGCCCCCGATCCCTTATCGGCTCCGCCCCTCGCGCGCGCGGGTCTGTGACTGCGCTGTCGCGGTACGTCATTTCCGTTGCGGAGCGGGGCAGGTGCCGGAAGTGCCTCCATAGCCGTCTCGGAGTGCGGTGACGGTGGTTGGAGGTCCCCGGCGCCATGGTGGAGGTGGGGAGTGGGAGAGGGCTCGGCTCCCTCCACTGGGCACCTTGTATCGTCCCTGTCTTGCCGTTGGGGCGCCCCTGGAGGGACTAGGGAGCGCTGCCGGGGCGGCGGGGCGGCTTGGGCCCGTGATGGGGTGGGGGGAAGCCGGCGGGGACCGCCGAGCACCTCAGCGCACTCCCACTTCAACTCGGTGCGAAAGCGCCGCTGTGGGGATAGACCACGACGGTGCCTCTGCCTTCCCGGCCCCTGCCCGCTCTGCCGCTGGGACGACGAATAGGGCACCGGTGTGAAGGCTGCAGGGTGCGGGTCTGGGGCTGGAGTAAGCAGCAGGCTGCAGTTTTGGTTTGAAATACGCCGGTTGCGGTATTTGTGCTGGGGTCTGGGAAATGGTGCTGCGATTCCCAGCCTCCAGTGGCTTACTGGTTTTGTCAGCTAGCCAGAGAAACAGAATCCGGCCTGTAAGGGTTTGGAAGTGAAACTATGGAGAAAGCCGGTTTTATAGGCCGGGGGAATAGTTACTGTGGGGTAAACATCATGCACTTCTGAAAGCAAGTAGTGTTGGCAGGAGCATGTAAGAAGTTGCGGACACTGCCGCTGCATGTAACACTAGCAGGGCTTTTTACAAATGAGCATTTGTCAGATAACATTTGTAAATGCTTTTTCCCCACTGGGGAGGTGTTGTGTTACCTACTGCTCATGTTAATTTCAACAGCTGATGTTGTTGAATAGTAATTAGCGGCTGTTATTCTAACCTCCTTGATCAGATGTACGAAATTCCTAATCCTGCCCTAAATGTTTTGGTTTGAGTTTTTTCTCCTATTTAATATCTGAAACTTGTAGGAGCATATTGAGCCAGAGCAGAAAACTTTGTGTATGTGCTGCTGAGTTAGGAAACTAACAGCCACTGTAAAATGGGTTGGTAAGTGGACAAACAACTTCAAAGGCAGGAAAACAAAACCTACAGATAACTAAATAGGGAAAGCACTTGTGTAATGAGTCTTGAAGGCTGTGCAGTGCCAGAAGGTATTAATGTAGCTTCCAATTTGTTGCCGTTTTTGTGTGACATACAGAACACACAGTCATGCAGAGAGTTTTGGCTTTGTACCTAAGCAAGCAGGCTCAGCTTTACAATGATTTATTTTTTTTTTTTTTTCTATTGGGAAGAGAGTATTAGTAAGAAATGACTTGTGTTAATAAGTAAAAAGCATCTATAAGTTAATAGCTTTTTAACACTGCTTTTTAGTTCCTGCATGGGAGTTGTAAGTATGTTTTGCTCGTAGTAATAAATAAAAATTATGAAAGGAAAACAAGTTTTGCCAGGTTTGATCCTAGGTTTTCATTTAGTAAACTGCCATGCTTATGTAAAGCATCACAGAAACTGATGATTGCTCTGTTCTTTTTCTGTTGCTAGTGAAATAAAACTTACAGAAGTGTTTTCAGAATTCGTTATTTTATTGCCTAATTGCAAAAACAGAACTTGAAAGGAGGAGGGGGCAAAAGCTTGTACACTCATGGAGCTGTTGTGTAGATACCAGTGCAGAAAGCTTGATCGATGTTTTTGTCAGTTTCCAAGAAAGGGGTCATTATTTTGAGTAAACACTGACATAAAACAATTAACAGATAAACATAATTTTTTAGTTTCCCAGTAGAGTGGTGTTTTCTGTGAACTAAACAGTGCTATGTTATCTAGTGGGACTAAAGTCTGGAAATTGCTACTTGGTTTAATCTATGTTTCAGTTTTTCATGTAATTATAATGAAATGTATTTAAATGTTCTTTTCTTTCCTCTTAGGAAGTCCAAAAGCATTCTGTGCACACGCTTGTGTTCAGATCCTTGAAGAGGACTCATGATATGTTTGTAGCTGATAATGCCAAGCCTATCCCGTTAGATGATGAAAGGTAAGTACTGCACTCAGTCAAGTTTTAACCTCTTGTTAGTGATTGCCCCATCCAAGTCAGAAGTTCAGAAACTTCTGTGGAGTTAACAGAGTAGTCTCAAGGGAAGAAAAGTCCTGTAAAGTTGTATAAAACCTCTCGGATCTTTCAAAACTTAGTAACAGCAAGAATCAGGGTTTATTCAGGATTATGCTTTACTCTCCCAACAGTCACAAAGTAAAGATGGCAGTCAAGTTACGTACGGAGTATGGCTCAGTATTACACATGCCTACTCTTAAAGAAAACTTGAGAGAGAAAGGAGGTCCAAACACCGGGGATCCTTATGGACACAAACAGTACTCTGGAAATCAAGGTTAGTTTGCCCTTGGGGGTATATTTATCCTTTCTTTTGTAACAGCCTTACTGATGTAAAATCCAAAGAATGCATTCCAGTGTTAATCCTTTGGAAATGAATGTGGAAATAAAAATTTTTTTTTTCTTTTTTATTGTGTAGTATTTTTCTTGCTATGGTCCATAGGAGGTATGTGATTCAGAACAAGGAAGAAATTTTTTTTTTTAGCAAAGGAGTAATAGGCTGCTGTAAAGTTTTTACAGTGATTCATTAGTAAAAAGATCAAATTTTATGGTAACATTAGTGTAAGCTGTACTTAAGTGTTAGAAAGATGAGTAATGTATTTCTCCTTTTTACATATTCATGGTGGCCCATGGATGTGTTTTTTATTTGGTTGGGGTTTGTTTTGGTTTGGTTTTTATTTTGTTTCATAACATTTTTTCATGCTTCCTTTAGCTCTGCAACTTTGAAACCAGAAAATTATATTAAATCTGTAGGCTTTTTTCAACCTGTGTTTGGTTATATATAAAATCTATGTGTAGTAAGTAGATCCCATATGGAAACTTCTCTTCTAAAGAGTGCCAAATGCCATCTTTCTTTAGTTAAGTTTTCTGTTGTTTTTTTCTCGAGGTACTTCATTTGGGAGTGTTCTGAAGTATATTGAGAGATAATGAAAGATCTTTTAAGGCAAAGAAAAACCTTTTTCTTTTCTGATACCCCAAACAACCAGTTGTCCTTACTAGCTTGCATTTCAGACACCAGTGCTATTTGTGTACTTCAATCCTTTTCTATGAGAGCTACTACAAAAGGCATCCTTGACAGTATGAAGATCTTTCTCTTGAGAGTCTTTCTCGATAAAGGGGATCCCAACCATTTTAAAAATGTTGTGATTTTTTTTTTCTTACTATTGAGTTTTAGATAATTGGAACAAATGAAATTAAAATAAAAATGTTTGTATAGTACACTAGAAGTGATTGTTAGTTCCTTCTGCTGCTGTTTTGCTTTATTTTCTGTTTGAGTATAGCATTTGCAGTGCAGTATGAAATGTAATTATTAATACAACATTTTGTTGCTCTTCAGGACAAGAACTTGAGTATTTGATAACTGGCACACATCCATATCCACCTGGGCCTGGTAAGTAAAAATCTGTGAGTGTGTGCCTGAGTTTTTTTGCTTTCTGTAACAACATAGTATCTTCCATCCTAGCAGGAGCAGTCTTCCTCTTGCTGTGAATCCATATCTCATAGTAGTGGAAAATGATATGGAAGACTTTCATAGTATTAATGCAGATAGTTTTGTGGCTGATAGGCAGAAGGAGGACCTAGGTACAGATGCTTTGCCTCCTCACTGAGCTTCAGTGAATATGAGCTTGCTGTGAGGCAGTCTTTCATTTCTATGAGATTTTGCCTTCTCTCTAACGTTATGGCAAAAATGTTTTAGAAGTCTCCTCTTTGATGTTGTGGTCCCCTTTCTCTGGGAGACTTTGCTCTGAGAAAGAGACATTACGGTCTAATAATTTGTGTCATTTGGTTTTGTGTATGCTTGGAAGGGTTATGTTGCTGTGTTGTTATGTTGGCCATTGCTAATTGTCACTTCTGTTTTATGTTATTCAAGGTGTGGCTCTGACAGCAGATACTAAGGTACAAAGGATGCCTAGTGAATCTGCAGCACAGTCTTTAGCTGTGGCACTTCCTGCTTCTCAACCCAGGTACTGATGTGTTACTTCATTAACGCTTTTCTATGGGGGTTTCAAGGCAAAATATTGAGGTCAGGATAGGAGCTGCTTTGAGTATTTTGTATGATCTCATATATGAAATGGTTAAAGAAACTACTTTTAGTGTGGTCAGGTGTCATTTTTCTGTGCACTACTGTTTACATGGAAAAGCAAAAAGGAGGCTTTGTTTGTGGGTGTCTTTTATCTTGAGGTGGTCAGTCACAGGAACAGGTTGTCCAGAGAGACTGTGGAGTCTCCATTTTTGGAGGTGTACAACAGTCAACTGGATATAGCCCTGAGATAACCTATTGTTTAGTAAAAGAAGGTTGTTTCTAATTCATCAATCATTTTCATTCAACCTAGGCTGGATGCAAGTCGGACAGCTGCTGGTGTGGGTGATATTTACAGGCATGCTGGAATATCTGAGCGTTCACAGCCTCCTGGGATGTCCGTGGTGAGTTGCACCTCTAATGTGAAAAGTATGTAGTGTTCACCAGATTGCTTCTGGATCCATTTGTGTGTTGTTTGGAGATCTCCTGACTGACTAAATTTAATCAGTGTTGAAATGTCGGAGCAAGAAGGCTTTAGGTTTTAGGTAAAGAGGTAAGTTATAAAACATAAGCGTAACCTTCCTTTTAACTTGCAGGCTATGGTGGAAGCTGGTGGAAACAAAAATTCTGCATTAATGGCAAAGAAGGCTCCAACCATGCCCAAACCTCAGTGGCATCCACCTTGGAAACTGTACAGAGTAAGTTACAAATGTGTGATATGAACACGCACATTAAAGTAAATGAGTATTTTTATGTTCTATGAAGACCTGAAAGCATAATTTTCCTTCTCATTCACAAAAATTAAATCAAATGAAAAAGTGATCACAACTAAGTTGCATGTGTACACTTCCTTAAATAACAAAGAGGTTAGATTACAAACGTCATTCTATATGGTAAATTATTTTGTGAACATTGTGAATTTTACCCTTATGCTTACATAGGTGTAGCTGTATTGTGATAAATTTGTTACAGAATTTGTTTTTTCTAGTCTGATTCTTTGGTAGAGGAACTCAAAGCCAAGGTGCAAAATTTGAAACTAATAACGTTCAAGAAGTACTGTTAGTGCAATAAAATTGTTTCCAGAAACACTTGAGGGCAGTCACTGAGTCAGACAGACTTCTTTTCCTTGATGGGAAAATGGGGAAGAGCTGAATAGTTAAATTACAAATGATCTCTGTGGTTTAGATTGCTTGACTTCTAGTCTTGTTTTTTAATTTTTTATTTTGCCTTTTAGTTTTTTTAGGGAGTAATAATAGCCATTCCCCCCCAGCCTGATACCGTCTTCAAACATTTTGGTGATGAATATGGCAAAGGAGCTGAGTTGAAGAGAAAGTCTCTAAGAATGTGTATTTATTCAGATCTTTTTAACTTTTCAGGTGCATCTGTTTGAACTTGTACATTTTTTTCTTAAGGGACTGATTCTTACTATGAAATTAGAGCAGCTCTATATTTTGTCTGAGGAAGGGTCAGTATTATTTTATGAATGTTAGGCTTTCCTGACACTTTAAAATCTTATGCTCTGGTATCAGGATTTTATTAGCAATGTTCATCTGAATGTAGCACCATATGTAGGCATTTAGATCTTCAGAAAAGTCCTGAATGCTGCATTAGTCATGAATCTTAAATTGCTTTTTGAGATTAGCCTTTTTGAAAAGAATACTTTAGCTCAGAGGAATACATGCGTTTTCTAAATGCGGCAGTAGTGGAACGTGCCCTCTATAAAAATCAAAGCAAATGCCGTTTGAAGAAAATGGCACCAAAATAGACCCATGAAAAATTTAAGCAAACAAGTGAAAAATGCCTAGTTGTTAAGGAACACTTTCTTTTCTGAGAGACTGTAAATACAATTCAAATCACTGTATTAATTCTACTTGTAAACAGTTTTAGTGGAAGTTCCTTGCTCAGCATGACAAAAGCTTTTTCAGAAATAAAGTCTAGTAGAATGCTAAATGTGGGTTTCATCTTGTCGCATTTTAACTGATCTCCCTATGCATGCGAAAGGTGAGGACCTCAAATAGGTCAGGTAAACTATTTCTTAGATTTCTCCCCTGGAAATGCCTGTTTCTATTTCTAGACTAGGAAGAAATCTAGGACAGTTATCTCAAAGGTGACTGTGGTCTCATCTGGTCAGAAGAATCCTCTTTTGCTTTCCAAAGTGTTTCTATCTAAGAACTTTCATGGGTTTAGATTTTTTTTAAATAAACTGTGCAACAGTACATGAAATACAGCATCCAGTGAAACCAAATACGGGGTTTGATGTTTGGCTGTTTGACTTCAGCGAAATTAAAGAGACAGGCTACTGTAAACAAGCCCTGTGTTGGTAGAGCTTTCCTTATGAGATTTGTCTCCAGCGTATTGTTACCAGAAAGTTTCTGATATTACCCCTTATTTGGGGAAAAGGAGATGGTTATATGCTTTAAGAAGTTCTTATATGGCAATGTGATTTAATAGCCAGGATTTTATATAATTGTTCTTTGTTTTTGTGTAAGTGGTATGAAGCAGCAAAAGGAACTTGTGCGTAAGTCCAGTCTTTCTCTGCAAAGCCTCAAGTGTTGAGCCACAGTGTTATGGACTGTCAGAGGATTTGAAAAAGTTGCGTATAGGAACAGGGTCTTTCTGTACTGCAAGTTCCCCAAGTCTGTGTGACTTCCCGATTTGTAGTAGTTTATTTAAGTAAAGTAGAAATCAAGTTCTCTTCAGATCTAATTTTGCATTTAACTTCTTTGGGAGTATAAGTTTCCTGATGTGTACAAATGAATTCCAGTGTTGAGAAATGAAAGCTATGCTGGCAGATGTGTATTATTTCTGATTTAAAAAAAAAATTATTCTTTCTAAAGGTTATCAGTGGTCACCTGGGCTGGGTGAGATGTATTGCAGTAGAACCAGGAAATCAGTGGTTTGTTACTGGCTCTGCTGACAGAACCATAAAGGTAAGAGGCTGGAAGAAATCACAAAGTTTGTATGAGAGGTGTTAGTTTTTTGTTGTCTTATTTAAAAACGTCTTCAGCCCTTGGAAACAACTTCTTGCAACTCCTTGTAGCGTCATTGCTTGCAGAATAATTAACTGCAGAACAGTTTTTTTTCATTATCACCTAGTCATAAAGGATTTGTGGAGTACTACTTCCTGAGATTTCGTTTATTACATGGTAGTGGCTGGAGAGCAAATGTCTATGTTACTGTAAGTTTTGATTTACAATGCAGCAGGATCACTTACATCTGGGCTGTTCATCCAGACTGTTATTGGGTAGCTTTTACCTGTCTACCTCAAAATCCCTATTTTGGTGCAGATCTGGGACCTTGCTAGCGGCAAATTGAAATTGTCTTTGACGGGACACATCAGTACTGTGAGAGGGGTGATAGTAAGTGCAAGAAGTCCATACCTCTTCTCTTGTGGAGAAGACAAACAAGTGAAATGCTGGGATCTTGAATACAATAAGGTAAGCTAGTTTCTTTAATTTGAATTAGTTGGTGGTGTCATATATAAAAATCAAAGCATTTAGAAAATTCTTTCAAATATCAAATTAATATGTGTGCATTTTTTTACTCGTCTAGGTTATTAGGCATTACCATGGTCATCTCAGTGCTGTGTATGGTTTAGACCTGCATCCAACAATAGATGTACTGGTAACGTGTAGCAGAGATTCAACAGCACGAGTAAGTATAGCATTGTTACTTTTTAATATCTTGGTATGTCAGTGTTTCATCATCTTCCATTTGTAAAAGTTAACATGAAATCAAGATGAAGATACTTAAAATGGTTTATTTTAGCTTTGTTTTCCATTGCTGGTAAAACTCAAGCCTGAATACACAAAAAATGCAGTATCACTTCAAGACAAGGTTTTATTTCTTAATTTAGTGGGTAGACCTCATAGGGTAAATGTAGGATTGCTTAGTATTTAGAAGGGTAGTATGGCTTTATGGTGACTTCAAGTGATTTGTATCACTTTGTCTAGAAATTCAGTGGCAGGCTTCCTAATCCCCTTGCAGTTTTCCAGCTGAGGCAACTGTGTGATGAATTGTTGGATGAAAAAATACAACCTAAATACTGT